>WNWK01006351.1:0-106823 GCA_009830355.1 Cherax destructor
ACTCCTTGGAACACAGGTGGGAAATATACATGATAATATACACTTACACAATCCTGGACAGTAATATGTGAAAAGTAATTAGGATTTTTCCCAATTTCTTGTTTAATTTGTCCTTCTCTTTGTAGGTGTGTGGTAGAAATGTTTTAGTTCTGCTGTGCGAGGGAAGTGTCGGTGTAGTGGCATTTCTCTCTCTCGTAACGGCTTAGAAACTTCTTTTTTTCTGTAAAAATCTTGTACCTTCAATACATCATCTGATCTTCAAGATTTTCTCAGCGGGATATTTCACAAGCCTTGTACACTTCAGTATTCAGTTTGTCCATACATTGTTACGGGTTAAGAGAGGTCAGGAGGATTCATGGCAGTGTGTGTCAGTTCGCTGTTTATTTCATCACACTTGGAGTATTGAAATTCAATTATTTAAAAATGTTCTGATGTTGACTATCCCTGGTTATCCCAACACTGATGTTGACTATCCCTGGTTATCCCCACACTGATGTTGACTATCCCTGGTTATCCCCACACTGATGTTGACTATCCCTGGTTATCCCCACACTGATGTTGACTATCCCTGGTTATCCCCACACTGATGTTGACTATCCCTGGTTATCACCACACTGATGTTGACTATCCCTGGTTATCCCACACTGATGTTGACTATCCCTGGTTATCACCACACTGATGTTGACTATCCCTGGTTATCCCCACACTGATGTTGACTATCCCTGGTTATCACCACACTGATGTTGACTATCCCTGGTTATCACCACACTGATGTTGACTATCCCTGGTTATCCCCACACTATGTTGACTATCTGGTTTATCACCACACTGATGTTGATATCCTGAGTTACCCCACACTGATGTTGCTATCCTAAGTTATCACCACACTGATATTGACTATCTGTTATCACCACCTGATGTTGACTACCCTGGTTTCCCACACTGTATTGACTTCTGAGTTTATCCCCACACTGATATTGACTATCCCTGGATTTATGCCCACACTGATGTTGACTATCCCTGGTTATCCCCACACTGATTTGACTATCCCTGGTTATCCCCAGACTGATGTTGACTATCCCTGGTTATCACCACACTGATGTTGACTATCCCTGGTTATCCCCCCACACGACTTGGTTTATATTTCAATGATGTTATGATAAGAGTTAGCCACCATTATGTCTGTTTATTAAGATATAATCTAATGTATTGTCATCTTTATAAGCCTCTGTTATCTACTGGTTCAATGTAAACTTTTCAGAGTCTTAGAAGATCCCTGGTATTTGGGCTAAAGTGCTTCATGGTAGTATGTATGGCACAATACTGCTTGCTATCTAGGAGGCTTACATCTCCCAGGAGTCTTATATCTGGTATAACATTCTGCAGAAGATTTTCAAGCGGCGATCTACCTTCATCTGTTGGGTGAAATCGTCTGCCGGTGTTGATGGTGGCTTGTTTACTAGGATAATAACCTGTGTTTTGCTCTTAACTTTCATTCCAAGCACTTCTACCATATCATGTGATGATTTTAACATTACTGAGCGACAGTCTTTCACACAGAAACTAACTCCTCCCTACAACTTATTCGCTCGGTCACATCTATACAAATAATAGTTGCATCTCTAATGTGAGTTTGTGTAGACGGCAGAAGTTGCAAACACTGCTACTGTTGTTTCTCTTGTTTTTTAAACTTGACCTGTTGGGTCAAGCACAGCAGTGGGGTCAAAATATCTGACTAAAGTTAAACTCCCTAGTATTATTGCTACTAGGTTATTGTGTCTAGAAGCCCTAATAATTTCATTCCAGTCTCCCTGTGTCGCTAAGTTAGGCAGGTCACAACATTACATCTAAAATCAATTTTTCTCGTCTCAGGGATAAAATGTTAAATAGGGAAGTTTGTTAAAAACATGGGGAGGGTGAACATGGGGTGAACATGGGGAGGGTGAAGGAGATGGGGAGGGTGAAGATGGGGAGGGTGAAGATGGGGAGGGTGAAGATGGGGAGGGTGAAGATGGGGAGGGTGAAGGAGATGGGGAGGGTAAAGGAGATGGGGAAGAGTGAAGATGGGGAGGGTGAAGGAGATGGGGAAGTGAAGATGGGGAGGGTGAAGATGGGGAGGGTGAAGATGGGGAGGGTGAAGGAGATGGGGAAGAGTGAAGATGGGGAGGGTGAAGGAGATGGGGAAGAGTGAAGATGGGGAGGGTGAAGGAGTGGGGAGGGTGAAGGAGTGGGGAAGAGTAAAGATGGGGAGTGTGAAGGAGTGTAGATGAATGGTTCAGAGAACCGACAAGTTGATAAATTAGACACATTTATCAACTTGTTGGTTCTCTGAACCATTCATCTACATTCTGTCTGACACAGCAACATCTTGGGATCTTAATACAGGGAATTCTTCACTTGCCTGACCCTTGGCCACCACCTACTTCCACATTGGTCAAATGTGACACCACCTACGACTGCTGCACCTCTCCTGACTACACCTACGGTATATAAGTCATTTCTTCGCACATATGCTGTATTCTTTTCAAGATTGATGGACTGATTACATTGACTCAAGAGTGAGGGACTGATTACCTCAAACTCCTCTTGTTCTTCACGTTTCTCCTTCGTATGGACTGATGAAGCCACTGTGTGGCGAAACGTTTCCTCAATAAAGATACCCAAGTGTTGCATATGTGTCTAATTTATCAGGGTGAAGGAGTGGGGAGGGTGAAGGAGTGGGGAGGGTGAAGTAGTGGGGAGGGTGAAGGAGTGGGAGGGTGAAGGAGTGGGGAGGGTGAAGGAGTGGGGAGGGTGAAGGAGTGGGAGGGTGAAGGAGTGGGGAGGGTGAAGGAGTGGGGAGGGTGAAGGAGTGGGGAGGGTGAAGGAGTGGGGAGGGATGAAGGAGTGGGGAGGATGAAGGAGTGGGGAGGGTGAAGGAGATGAAGAGGAGGGTGAAGGAGTGGGGGAGGGTGAAGGAGTGGGGAGGGTGAAGGAGATGAGGAGGGTGAAGGAGTGGGGGAGGGTGAAGGAGAAAGGAATAGTGATAGAGAAAGGAGGGTAAGTATGAGCACCCGAGCCACCAGGACAGAACCCCCCTGAAGTATAAGTGAGAAAGATGCATCATAACTTACACCTGGAAAATTCTGGAGGGACTGGTACCAAACCTGCACACGAAAATTACTCCCTACGAGAGAAAGAGGTTCAGCAAATGCTGCAAAATACCCCCAGGAAAAAGCAAGAGTGCAATGATAACAAGAGATAACACAAGTATAAATGAATAAAGGCTTTTCAATACTCATCCTTCATACATAAAGGGAATTACAAATGTTAACTCTAGTTGTCTTTAAGAGGGACTGCAGAAGTTGCTTACGCCAGTTCCTGGACCGACTTCGTAGTTATAGCAACAAGAGTGACTGACCACGATGCCAACCAAGAAGTCTGGTCTGAGACCAGGGAGCTGGCAAGAGCATTCTCAAAACTATCACAGGTAGAGAACAGGTAAGGGGAAGAACAAGGAGACAGAGTCGAAAAGGTGGGTGATGTCACATAGGGGTTGGAGGCATCACACAGGAGGGCGGAGACATCACAGGAGGCGGAGGCATCACACTGGAGGGTGGAGACATCACAGGAGGCGGAGGCATCACACAGGAGGCGGAGGCATCACACAGGAGGGCGGAGACATCACAGGAGGCGGAGGCATCACACAGGAGGGCGGAGACATCACAGGAGGCGGAGGCATCACACAGGAGGCGGAGGCAGCACACAGGAGGGCGGAGACATCACAGGAGGCGGAGGCATCACACAGGAGGGCGGAGACATCACAGGAGGCGGAGGCATCACACAGGAGGCGGAGGCAGCACACAGGAGGGCGGAGACATCACAGGAGGCGGAGGCATCACACAGGATGGCGGAGACATCACAGGAGGCGGAGGCATCACACAGGAGGCGGAGGCAGCACACAGGAGGGCGGAGACATCACAGGAGGCGGAGGCATCACACAGGAGGCGGAGGCAGCACACAGGAGGGCGGAGACATCACAGGAGGCGGAGGCATCACACAGGAGGCGGAGGCATCACACAGGAGGCGGAGGCAGCACACAGGAGGGCGGAGACATCACAGGAGGCGGAGGCATCACACAGGAGGCGGAGGCAGCACACAGGAGGGCGGAGACATCACAGGAGGCGGAGGCATCACACAGGAGGCGGAGGCAGCACACAGGAGGCGGAGGCAGCACACAGGAGGGCGGAGGCATCACACAGGAGGCGGAGACATCACACAGGAGGCGGAGGCAGCACACAGGAGGCGGAGGCAGCACACAGGAGGGCGGAGACATCACAGGAGGCGGAGGCATCACACAGGAGGCGGAGACATCACACAGGAGGCGGAGACATCACACAGGAGGCGGAGGCAGCACACAGGAGGCGGAGACATCACACAGGAGGCGGAGGCAGCACACAGGAGGCGGAGACATCACACAGGAGGCGGAGGCAGCACACAGGAGGCGGAGGCAGCACACAGGAGGCGGAGGCAGCACACAGGAGGCGGAGGCAGCACACAGTAGGGCGGAGACATCACAGGAGGCGGAGGCATCACACAGGAGACAGAGGCGTCACATGGGTGGCGTAGGCATTAAAGAGGGAAGAGAGACTTCACGAAGAGCGGGATGTTAAAATGGGGAAGGGAGAGGTAGAATACGATGAAGGGGAATTTAAGGGGGCGGGGGTAGGTGATGGAGTGGTGTGGGTTGGTGAGAGTGTAGTGAGGGGAGAAGGGAGGGTAAGAGGGGACACACCAGTAATCCCTCAGATCAAACAACACACACGTTCTCTCACTTAAATTGACGACTATAACACCAAGTTGAGACGCAAGGTAGGTAGGTGTAGGTAGGTAGAGATGTAGGTGTAGGTAGGTAGAGATGTAGGTGTAGGTAGGTAGAGATGTAGGTGTAGGTAGGTAGAGATGTAGGTGTAGGTAGGTAGAGATGTAGGTGTAGGTAGGTAGAGATGTAGGTGTAGGTAGGTAGAGATGTAGGTGTAGGTAGGTAGAGATGTAGGTGTAGGTAGGTAGAGATGTAGGTGTAGGTAGGTAGAGATGTAGGTGTAGGTAGGTAGAGATGTAGGTGTAGGTAGGTAGAGGTAGAGGTGTAGGTAGGTAGAGATGTAGGTGTAGGTAGGTAGAGATGTAGGTGTAGGTAGGTAGAGATGTAGGTGTAGGTAGGTAGAGATGTAGGTGTAGGTAGGTAGAGATGTAGGTGTAGGTAGGTAGAGATGTAGGTGTAGGTAGGTAGAGGTAGAGGTGTAGGGGTGTGTGTGTGTGTGAGAGAGAGAGAGAGGGGGGGGGGGGTAGTCACCAGTGTGGTGGCCGCACCAGCACCATAATGGTGTTACCACCACCATAATGGTGTTACCACCACCATAATGGTGTTACCACCACCATAATGGTGTTACCACCACCATAATGGTGTTACCACCACCATAATGGTGTTACCACCACCATAATGGTGTTACCACCACCATAATGGTGTTACCACCACCATAATGGTATTACCACCACCATAATGGTGTTAGCACCACCATAATGGTGTTAGCACCACCATAATGGTGTTACCACCACCATAATGGTGTTACCACCACCATTAACACATTCTCCTATTCTTTGTTTACATTTTCCTCACAGACTGCTCCTTGAAGAGCAATTCTATAGGCAATTTTCATAAGATGAGGATAAACGCTATAGCAGGCAAACTCTGGGCACCAGTCACGGGTGAGTCACGGGTATCAACCAGCTATTTCCCATTTAATATTTCTCCGTCGCAATAACTTAGTAGATTCTAAGCACATTTTCCGTCTTTTTGTTTGTCATCATCAGGTTAGTGTCCTGCCGCACCCAGGGCCTTATCGTGCCTGCTCTTCAAGCTCTGGAATGAGTCTGTCGCCACCACTTGTCATGCACCTCACTGCACGTGTGTGAGAGCGTGTGTGCACGCGCGTGTACCCCAGCTGCGTCAAACAACTTTCAATAATTATACTAAAAATATTCCCAGATAAATCTTGGAGTTTAGTAGACTAAGACGTTAAGGTCAGGTGGTGGACTCAGTAAAGATAAACCAGGGAGGGAGAGACGAAAGAAGAGTTAAACAGAGAGAGAAGGAAGAGGAAGAAGAAAGAAGATAGAAGCTTGAATTATCAAAGACTATCCGAACTAATCTCACGTTATTAAAGGTATTCCTCTCTCTCTCCCCCTCCCCCCTACTCCTGCTCATTTCAGCCCTGGGTTATAATGTTTACTGTGTTCCTGGCGTGCCCTGCCCCTCCCCTCTTCTCTAAGGAAGTGTGTCAACAACTCAAGGTGATGAAGAGGCTTCATACCCGCACCTACGGCCGCTTCTCCCACCTTTCCAAGAACTATTTTTCCACTGCCTCTCATTTCATTTAAGATAAAATTCTACCTCTCTTCCGAGTGTTCCCACAATGTAACTCTCACAGAATAAGGCAGCAGTACACTATTTTATCTATCTAGTCTTGCTTAGTTTAATAAAGAATCACTGCTGGCAGCAACTTCAGAATGCTTTAGCTTACGAAGCACCCATGCACAGGCTTTAGGAAAGAAGACTTGTTGCAGACTTGCAGCGCCATCATGCAAGATATTAGCCTCTATTCGTCCGTCTGGTTAGAAGAATTCCACGAACACAGATTTTAAACTCGACCCTTCCTGCTATAAACTGCTTTGGTCCAGCCTTCCTGGAACTGATATTTTAGCCCCCAGCCTTCCTGGAACTAATATTTTAGCCCCCAGCCTTTCTGGAACTGATATTTTAGCCCCCAGCCTTCCTGGAACTGATATTTTAGCCCCCAGCCTTTCTGGAACTAATATTTTAGCCCCCAGCCTTCCTGGAACTAATATTTTAGCCCCCAGCCTTTCTGGAACTGATATTTTAGCCCCCAGCCTTCCTGGAACTGATATTTTAGCCCCCAGCCTTTCTGGAACTGATATTTTAACCCCCAGCCTTCCTGGAACTGATATTTTAGCCCCCAGCCTTCCTGGAACTGATGTCCTCTAGACTAGGCAAACACACACACTATACAGAGCAAATCTTATTCTGGTGAAACTTCGCTGTGTTGAGACTTATGATGAAGCTCAATACTAAGCGAGACTCAGGGTAAAGACTCTCTGTCACACTTGCTGGTCCCATCCTCCAGTCAAAACCAGGACCCAGGCTTGCTGGAGCTGACACTTTAGCCGCCGGGGCTTCCAGGAAAGCCATGAAACCCTCCCAGGAACAAACTTTTAGTGGCAGATACAGTATTTCAGCAGCATCAGTGGCTTCCTCCTCTCCGCCACAAACCAACAAAACCATCGCGTTTACACTCCAATGAATAAATATAAACCGAGATGTGTGATATATATATATATATATATATATATATATATATATATGTCGTGCCGATTAGGTAAAACTTGCGATTTTGGCTTAAATAGCAACGCTCTTCTTGCCATATAAGACAAGCGAAAATTTGTGTATGCAATAATTTCGCCAAAATCATTCTGAACCTAAAGAAAAAAATATATTTCATTGTGTTTGTTTATTATTAAATTATTGTTAACGTATCTAAAATATACGTATTTAGTTGGTTAGGCTAAATTAAATTGCGCTTGTTGTAATAAGGTTAGGTAGGTTTTCAAAGTTTCTCTTGGTACAAATTATAAATTATTACATTAACATAAATGAAAAAATATATCTTTATACGTATAAGAGAAAATTTAGAAAGGACTTAATTTTAGATGAGTTCTTGCTAATTGACCAGTTTACCTAATCGGCACGACTATATATATATATATATATATATATATATATATATATATATATATATATATATATATATATATATATATATATATATCACACATATTTTTGGCTTAAATAGCAACGCTCTTCTTGCCGAATAAGGCAAGCGAAAATTTGTTTATGCAATAATTTCGCAAAAAATCATTCTGAACCTAACGAAAAAAATATATTTTATTGTGTTTGTTTATTATTAAATTACTGTCTACCTGGAGGGTGTTAAATTAGACACATATGCAACACTTGGGTATCTTTATTGAGGAAACGTTTCGCCACACAGTGGCTTCATCAGTCCAATACAAAGAAGAAAGTAGTAATAAAAGCAAGAAGGAGTTTGAGGTAATCAGTCCCTCGGCCTGGAGTCGATGTGTTCAGGATGTGTGGAGGGTATTCCGGGAGGGGATCAACGCCCCAGAGGCCCGGTTCATGATCAGGCCTCCCGGTGGATCAGGGCCTGATCAACGTGGCTGTTACTGCTGGCCGCACGTAGTCCATACGAACCACAGCCCGGTTGATCCGGTACTGACTTTAGGTATCTGTCCAGCTCCCTCTTGAAGACAACCCAAAGTTTATTGGTAATTCCCCTTATGGCTGGTGAGAGGCTGTTCAACAGTCTTGGGCCCCGGACACTTATTGTGTTTTCTCTCAATATATTAATGGCGCCCCTACTTTTCACTGGGCATATGTTGCATCACCTGCCAAGTCTTTTGCTGTCGTAGGGAGTGATTTGTGTGTGTGTGTAGATTAGGGATCAGTCCCTCCAGGATCTTCCAGGTGTAGATTATGATGCATCTCTCTCGCCTGCGCTCCAGTGAATATAAGTCAAGTGCTTCCAGGCATTCCCAGTAGTTAAGGTGTTTGATGGAACTTATATGTGCAGTAAAGGTTCTCTGTACATTCTCTAGATCAGCAATTTCACCTGCCTTGAATGGAGATGTTAATTTACAGCAGTATTCCAGCCTAGAGAGAACAAGTGATTTAAAAAGGATCATCATTGGCTTGGCATCTCTTGTCTTGAATGTTCTCATTATCCATCCTCTCAGTTTCCTCGCAGATGTGATAGTGGTACTGTTGTGATCCTTGAGGGTGAGATCCTCAGACATTACCACTCCCAGATTCTTCACATTACTTTTCCGCTCTATTGTATGATCAGAGTTTGTAGTATACTTAGTTCTAGTTATTATTTCCTCCAGTTTTCCATAACGGAGTAGTTGGAATTTGTCTTCATTGAACATCATATTGTTCTCTGTTGCCCATTGGAAAACTTGGTTTATATCTTCTTGGAGATCTGCAGTGTCCTCAATGGATGACTCTCTCATGCAGATCCTAGTACATATATTAACACACTGGCCGTTTCCCACTAAGGCAGGGTGACCCGAAAAAGAAAAAACACTTTCATCCATCATTCACTCCATCACTGTGCTGCCAAAGGTGTTTTTACACTACAGTTAAAAAACTGCAACATTAACACCCCCTCCTTCAGAGTGCAAGCACTGTACTTCCCTTAATCCCTTTATAAATGTTACTTTGCTCACACTCCAACAGCACCTTAAGTCATAAAAACCATTTGTCTCCAGTCGCTCCTATCTAATACGCTCACACATGCTTGCTTGAAGTCCAAGCCTCTCGCACACAAAACCTCCTTTATCCACTCCCTCCAACTTTTCCTAGGCCGACCCCTACCCCGCCTTCCTTCCTCTACAGATTTATATTTTCTTCAAGTCATTCTGTTTTGTACCATCCTCTCTACATGTCGGAACCACCTCAACCCCTCCTCAGCCCTCTGGGTAATACTTTTAGTAACCCCGCACCTCCTGAATTCCAAACTACGAATTCTCTTCATTATATTCACACTACACATTGCCCTCAGACACGACATCTCCACTGCCTCCAGCCTTCTCCTTGTTGTAACATTCACCACCCATGATTCACACCCACATAAGAGCGTTGGTATAACTATACTCTCATACATTCCCCTCTTTGCTTCCATGGACAACGTTCTTTGTCTCCACAGACTCCTCAATGCACCACTCACCTTTTTCCCCTCATCAGTTCTATGATTCACCTCGTCCTTCATCTGTTAACAAGTTCACTCATAACTATCTGAATACATTCACTCCCTCCAATATATGTCGTGCCGAATAAGTAAAACTTGCCATTTTGGCTTAAATAGCAACGCACTTCTTGCCGAATAAGGCAAGCGAAAATTTGTGTATGCAATAATTTTGCATACATTTAATTGTGTTTGTTTATTAAATTATTGTAAACTTATATAAAATATATTTAGTTGGATTAGACTAAATTAAACTGCGCTTGTTATAATAAGGTTAGGTAAGTTTTCTAAGGTTCTTCTGGTACATGATCATTAATTTTTATATTAACATAAATGAAAAAAATATATCTTTAAATGTATAAGAGAAAATTTTAAAAAGGACTTAATTTTAAACGAGTTCTTGCTAATTGACCAGTTATATATATATATATATATATATATATATATATATATATATATATATATATATATATATATATATATATATATATATATAGTTAAAAATGGAGTAATCCATAATGTATGTTCGTAGTGTGCCAGTGAGTTACAGCCTTAATGACCCTCATGCCGTAAATGCATTAAGGTTAATGATGTTTGGCTGACACATCCCGATGTGAAGCCCCACAAGCCGGCTCATTAGCAGCTTGTTTGACCACCACTGTCACCTACAACCTTCCATGTAGAGCGTCAGGAACCCAACTTAACAATCAAGATGTGTGAAGCTGCATTTGTAACGTTTTTTTTTTTAAAGGTTGTGATCGATTTTCAATAGGTGATCTTTGAACGGCTGAGAGGTGGCATTAGGTGGTGGCATTAGGTGGTGGCATCAGGTGATGGCATCAGGTGGTGGCATCAGGTGGTTCGTACAGAAGATCAAGGACTAAATTCTGGTTTTCAATTTTTCCATGAGAGTTCTTGGGTTACGAGGCGTGTTTATGTTAACAAGAGACTGCAAAACACCTCCTAATGTACACAAACACACCATATACACACATATACCCTATCCTCTCTCCACTCAATAACACATGACCAACTTGTAGCCCGGTAACCATACCTCATATTATATATAATGTCACTTTCCTGTCAATCTACAATGCCACTTTCCTGTCAATCTACAATGCCACTTTCCTGTCAATCTACAATGCTACTTTCCTATCAATCTACAATGCTACTTTCCTGTCAACCTACAATACTACTTTCCTATCAATCTACAATGCTACTTTCCTGTCAACCTACAATACTACTTTCCCGTCAATCTACAATGCTACTTTCCCGTCAATCTACAATGCTACTTTCCCGTCAATCTACAATGCCACTTTCCTGTCAATCTACAATGCCACTTTCCTGTCAATCTACAATGCCACTTTCCTGTCAATCTACAATGCCACTTTCCTGTCAATCTACAACGCTACTTTCCTGTCAACCTACAATACTACTTTCCTGTCAATCTACAATGCTACTTTCCTATCAATCTACAATGCTACTTTCCTGTCAATCTACAATACTACTTTCCTGTCAATCTACAATGCTACTTTCCTGTCAATCTACAATGCTACTTTCCTGTCAATCTACAATGCCACTTTCCTGTCAATCTACAATGCTACTTTCCTGTCAATCTACAATGCCACTTTCCTGTCAATCTACAATGCCACTTTCCTGTCAATCTACAACGCTACTTTCCTGTCAACCTACAATACTACTTTCCTGTCAATCTACAATGCTACTTTCCTATCAATCTACAATGCTACTTTCCTGTCAACCTACAATACTACTTTCCTGTCAATCTACAATGCTACTTTCCTATCAATCTACAATGCTACTTTCCTGTCAATCTACAATCCACTTTCCTGTCAATCTACAATGCTACTTTCCTGTCAATCTACAATCCACTTTCCTGTCAATCTACAATCACTACTTTCCTGTCAATCTACAATGGCACTTTCCTGTCAACTACAATGCACTTTCCTGTCAATCTACAACTGGCACAGTGTTGTCTTCAACCACAACACTGCACTTTCCTGTCAACACAATGCGTAAGTTTCTACAACACAAGGGCTACATTTGTCTTACCACAACACTGACTTTCCTTCACACCACATGGCAAGTGTTTCTTCACACAAACACTGGCAGCAGTGTTGCTTACACACACACACTGGCAGCATGTGTCTTCAACACAACACTGACAGTGTTCTTCAACACAACACTGGCAGCAGTTCTGTCAACACAACACTGGCACTAGTGTTGTCAATCACAAACTGCAGCAGTGTTTCTTCACACACACACTGGCAGCTAGTTCTGTCAACCTACAATACTGACGTGTTGTCTTAACACAAACTGCACATGTTTCTATCAACTACAACATGGCAGCATGTTCTTCACACCACAACACTTGGCAGTCAAGTGTTGTCTTACACACACAACACTGGCAGCAGTGTTGTCTTACACACACAACACTGGCAGCAAGTGTTGTCTTACACACACAACACTGGCAGCCAGTGTTGTCTTACACACACAACACTGGCAGCCAGTGTTGTCTTACACACACAACACTGGCAGCCAGTGTTGTCTTACACACACAACACTGGCAGCCAGTGTTGTCTTACACACAACACTGGCAGCCAGTGTTGTCTTACACACACAACACTGGCAGCCAGTGTTGTCTTACACACAACACTGGCAGCCAGTGTTGTCACAACACTGGCAGCCAGTGTTGTCTTACACACACAACACTGGCAGCCAGTGTTGTCTTACACACACAACACTGGCAGCCAGTGTTGTCTTACACACACAACACTGGCAGCAAGTGTTGTCTTACACACACAACACTGGCAGCAAGTGTTGTCTTACACACAACACTGGCAGCCAGTGTTGTCTTACACCACAACACTGGCAGCCAGTGTTGTCTTACACCACAACACTGGCAGCAGTGTTGTCTTCACACACAACACTGGCAGCCAGTGTTGTCTTACACACACAACACTGGCAGCAAGTGTTGTCTGTACACACAACACTGGCAGCCAGTGTTGTCTTACACACACAACACTGGCAGCAGCTTCTACAGTCAGCGAAATTCAGCGACAAATTTCCACAAAAGTTTCTCTCCAGTCCAATACAACTTTCCCCGGACATTATTTCCCTCTTTCATCTTGTGTCTTCTCTTCTGTCTTCTTGTGTGTCTTCCTGTGTCTTATCTTGTGTGTCTCGGGCGTCCTCTTCTTTCTTGGCTCAACTCTATTTTTCTCTTCTTTCTTCCTCTTCTCTATACTTAACTGATATCCTTCTCACTATTTACTTCTCTGCTTCATATCTCTCATATGACGACTGCTGCTGGTCCTGCTGCTGCTCCTGCAGCAGCAGGACCAGCAGCAGCAGCAGGGGAAGACACTGCAACAGCAGCAGGAGGGTAGAGACAAAGCAGCAGCAACAGTGAGACAAAGCAGCAGCAACAGTGAGACAAAGCAGCAGCAACAGTGAGACAAAGCAGCAGCGGAACTCAGTGTTGAAGCCAAGTCAACAAACATGGCAGGAGAGCTACACCACAACAGCAGTCTCACCTCACTTATTCACCACACAACACCACTATCACCACATCACCAGTGTCACTACACCATCCAAAACTATCACTACAACCTTGGTTATCTTATAACGCAAGTCACCATCATGACAACCACACCACAGAATCGTATTTACGTCACCTCTTAGCGTGTTGTGGGAGCGAGCCGTGGAGGCGATGACCCCTGGAATTAACAGCCAGGAAGATCACTGTACTATCTACCACTGCTGGAGGGAACACATTCTTGTACCCACTAGCAGCTTCACATTACAACAACAAACACTACTGTATTTGACTGAAGAAGTCTACTGTGTGGGAGAAACGTGTGATCAATAAAGACACCCAACTACTGCACGTCTTAATCTTGTGACTCTAGACTGGCCATTACTTTTCCTTAAAGGTTCGTTCAATTTACGAAGAAACGTACCAAGCCGAGGCCCAACACTCACCTTCATAATATTGAAAATGCGGACTCAAGACAGTAGAGAAACTCTCGAAACTCTTCAAAGGTATGAGTAATTATAACAGATTCCCTTATCTTCCTCTGTTGTGTGTATCTCTGATGATAATGGTGACTTTTAAAATAATTTATTTTCCCAAGTGTAAGACTTCTGACGGTCAGCGAGGGAAAGCTTGCCAATGCCACCTTTTATCTGGGCCTCTTCCAGAAACTTTTCTCAAAAATCTTAATGATATTCGAACTGCTGAAGGCGGTGTTTATATCATAATGACAGAGAACTAAGTTTGAAGAGGGACACATCAATTTTATTTGAGAGAGAGAAAAGAGAGAGAGAGAGAGAGAGAGAGAGAGAGAGAGAGAGAGAGAGAGAGAGAAGAGAGAGAAAGATATATATATATATATATATATATATATATATATATATATATATATATATAGAGAGAGAGAGAGAGAGAGAGAGAGAGAGAGAGAGAGAGAGAGAGATAGATAGATAGATAGATAGATAGATAGATAGATAGATAGAGAGATAGATAGAGAGAGATAGAGAGAGAGAGTAGAGAGATAGATAGATAGATAGAGAGATAGATAGATAGATAGAGAGAGAGAGAGAGAGAGAAGAGAGAGAGAGAGAGAGAGAGAGAGAGAGAGATATGAGAGCAAAGCAATCAGATTGAAAGAACCAAATACCTTTTGTGTTATGTAGAGCAGTGAGCAGGACCCACCTGAGGACAAGCAGCCCAGGCTCTCACAACTATACCAGACACACAAACAAATAGTGATGCCGAAAGAATACAAGAAAGTTTTACTTCACAGACACTACAAATGCCATGGTAAAGAGGATATATATATATATATATATATATATATATATATATATATATATATATACATACATATATGTACACACACACAATAACAAGGAATACAAGATGCAAAACAACCACGAGGGGGAGGAGTTGAATGATAACTCTAGGCCTTTCGTGTTGCAATCAACACAACATCAGAACCTTGCAATATTGGAGAAATGAGTAGGACGTCCAAGTAGTATCATTCAGGGGAACGGAAGTGTCGTTCCCTTGAACGATACACTTGGACTTTTTACTCATTTCGACAACATTGCAAGCTTCTGTTGATTGCAACACGAAAGGCCTAAAGAACCCATGACAGTGAGTCTTAAAACTCACAGGTATGTTTTTAAGACTCACCCGCTATAGGTTCGAGTCCCACCCGTTCTGTAATTTCTGCACAATCGTGTTATTGTGATTTCCCGAGTTATATTACATAACCCTACTACTACGGCTAGCAGTAACAGCCTGGTTGATCAGGCCCTGATCCACCGGGAGGCCTGGTCATGGATCGGGCCGCGGGGGCGTTGATCCCCAGAATACCCTCCAGGTAGACCCAGACGGCAGCACACCACACGCGACGGTCTGGAGTTTTGAGACTCTGACCGCGGGTTCGAACCCCACCCGTGGTATGGTTTATACCATTACTCGTGCAGCTACAAACACAGGCCACAAGCTGAGTCTCGACTCCTTCCCCCCTACAAACACTAGGTGAGAACATAACAGCAAACAAGAACAAACAATAACAAAGATTTCAGTGACAACGGAGAGTAAACAACGCTGGTCTACACTTTTCAACACCCACCAACAGTCCGCTACCCTGGCCGTCTTCAAGAAGAACCCTTAAAGTTCTTCGTGTCAGTTCATGATCAGCCGGGCTGTTGGTGCTTATGTTTGACCGTGTGCTGCTAGCACCGAGCAGTCACAGTGATAAGATTATCAAACAGATCTGGTCTGAGACCATGGTGCCAGAGCGAGGGACCACTGGATTATACTACGACATTCTCATGTTATGCTGAAGGAGGGGTTGGGGAGGAGGGAGGAGAGAGGAAGAGAGGGAGAGAGAGGAAGAGGGGAGAGAGAGGAAGAGGGGGAGAGAGAGGAAGAGGGGGAGAGAGAGGAAGAGGGGGAGAAGAGGAAGAGGGGAGAGAGGAAGAGGGGGAGAGGAGAGGGGGAAGAGAGGAAGAGGGGAGAGAGAGGAAGAGGAGAGACAGGAAGAGGAGATAGAGGAAGAGTGGGAGAGAGAGAAGCGGGAAGAAGAGGAAGGGGAGAGAGAGGAAGAGGGGAAGAGAGAACAGGGAGAGAGAGACGCAGCAGACCAGGTAGAAGAACAGTACCACTTTCAAAGCCGTTAGCAAACACAGACAACAACATGATGACATGGAGAATACTGGAAGCAGCACACCGGTGAACGAGTTCAGAGTTTCTCACTTGAGCCACGGCACATGGCCACTGTCAGCACAGCATACATATCTTAACAAGGCTACCGTATTGATGATAAAATACCTTGAAGAGTTGAGAGTTTCCATCTGAGCGGCCTGGCCGCTGTCTTTTACTCTTTCCAAGGCTTAAAAGTCCAGGTCAATTTAAAAACATAAGAATGGTGGAACACTGCAGCAGGCCTACTGGTCCATAAAAGCCACCCACGCAGCAGTTTGACTACTCTCGGAGCTCGGCCATGGGCCAGGCTCGTCTGGTGCTTGCCTGGTTAACCAGGCTGCTGCTGCTGCTGGAGGCCCGCTGCCCCATATATCCATCACAACCTGGTTGATCTGGCACCTGGTGAAGATACTTGTCCAGTTTCCTCTTGAAGGCTTCTACACTGGTTCCAGCAGTGGTTCTGATATCTTCTGGTACGATGTTGAATAGTCTGGGACCCCGAATGTTGATACAGTGTTCCCTTATTGCGCCCACCGCACCCCTGCTCATCACTGGGTTTATTTTACCCTTCCCAAAGCTACCAATAAATTTGCTTCAATATAGAAGAGGATAATAATTAGAATATAGAAAACACTCTAGGAACTGGAGAAGAGCTGATAAGGACATATTGAGATGTGGAGCGAGAAGGAACACACAAGCCAATCATGGTATTTTTCAAATCAATGGTGCCTTCACGGCTCCAATATTGCTCTATGCTCAGAGTCTTTCAAAATAGAGGAGAGATGATGAGGGAGCTGGAGAGTGTAGTGCCGTGTACTGCCAGCAATCACTTCATTACTCACGAAATCGTAATGACACGATTGCAAACAAACCATACCACGGGTGGGGTTAGAACCCGCGGTCAGTCTCTCAAAACTCCAGACCGCGGGTTCTAACCCCACCCGTGGTATGGTTTTATCACTTCATTATTAAACATCTAAACTTTCCGAAACGCCTCAAAATGTATTGATTTTTCTTTGGAAGGATAACTTGAAATATAACTGATAATATTTACATAAAATATAATTGTAGGTCTGGTCATTTAAATGCTTTATTATCACGTAAGATGGCAGATAAATCTTGCAAACTTACAAACCAAGGCAGTATAATTATAGCAGCTAACCTATCTTTAAAGAAACACAATAAAGGCAACACTGTAAAGGCCAACGACAGGGAAATGACAGGCTGAACAATGAAAACTTTCAAAACAAGAGAAATAATGCCAAAACTAACACTATTCAAATCACTTGTGCTCTCTCGCTTGAAGTACTGCTCAGTGTTACCACAGCAGAGCTGGAAAACATGAGGAGAACATAGACTGACCGCGTAGAACAAATTAAACTACGGGAAACGCCTTAGGGAACTGAATACTGGAGGTCGTAGTCTCAAGTCCGCACGCTACCAAATCAACGTACTGGAATGAGATATGGAAGAGTAAAACAGACCCAATAAAAAGGAGAGGCACAATACGAGAGAACTGTACCAATATCCGTGGGCCTAGGCTACTCAACCTGCTGCCAGAAGTTCTCAGAAATATTGCTGGAACCAGTGTAGAGATGCTCAAGAGGAAACTGGGTCACTAACTCTGAGGTGTCAGAGATCAGCGTGGTCAAGCAGGCGGCCTGGCCCCTCGTCGGTCCACGAGTATTGGAAAACTCCCGAAACAAGTCACGGGTAAAGTGCAGAAAGACACTGAGCTCTACTCTCCTGTGTCTTTATTAACTCGCATGTAACATATATTTACCAATTTAAGGGTCCTGGTAAAAGACCGAACAACTGGAGCGATTATTCCTGGAACCATCATCAAATACTAACAGATTTACGAGGGATCACAAAACAATTGCATGGAGGTACGTGGACTTAACTGGGTCTTTTCTCGAATCCATGTGATCAAGAAAACTGTTGGTACTTGCACCCTGCAAGCCTTTAAGACTGCTTCAACAGATAATATCACGTACGTTTCTAAGAAAACTTTTTAACATGCTTCGTGGATTAATGTTGAAACTTTCTCTGATCTGTTTACTGACCACCGTAGTAGTTTACATTGTGGAGGATATCCTCTGTCTGCTACTGCATGTATACCTGTAGAGTATACCTGCAGAGTATACCTGCAAAGTATACCTGCAGAGTATACCTGCAGAGTATACCTGCAGAGTATACCTGCAGAGTATACCTGCAGAGTATGCCTGCAGAGTATGCCTGCAGAGTATACCTGGAGAGTATATCTGGAGAGAATACCTGGAGAGTATATCTGGAGAGTATATCTGGAGAGTATACCTGGAGAGTATACCTACAGAGTATACCTGGAGAGTATACCTGGAGAGTATGCCTGCAGAGTATACCTGGAGAGTATACCTGGAGAGTATACCTGGAGAGTATATCTGGAGAGTATACCTGGAGAGTATATCTGAAGATTATACCTGGAGAGTATACCTCGAGATCTGGAGACTATACCTGGAGAGTATATTTGGAGAGCATATCTGGAGAGTATGCCTGCAGAGTATACCTGGAGAGGGTGTCAACGCCCACGCAGCCCGGTCTGAGACCAGGCCTCGTATATACACAGAGACGGTGTACTACTTAGTATATATATACACTGAAAGATCGGGTGTCTCACATTTCTTCTTACATTCTGTTTTCTGTTATCAGTAAATTATTATTATTATTACAATAATCAGAACTAAACGCTAAACCCACAAGGGTCACACAGCCTTTTTTTTTTCAAAAAATATACTTCAATTGCTTTGTGATTCTCTTTTTTTTTTCCAGAGAGAAAACGGGAAATCCTGTTTGATGGGCAGCAGGTATAAAAATGAACTCTCCTCAATTTCTGGAAAATTGTTCCATGATTTTCTTTGGTTGAAATGTACAAAACGGACATTATTATTCTTAATTTTAAGTAAGGTTTAAGTTGCATAAATCTTGAAAGAAATATCTAACTACACATGAGCTAATTAAGAAACTTGTGAGACACGTCTGGCAGGTCAGCAACAAGAGTCAATATGCAAGTGTGTACGAGAGTTACTGTTGTTGATGGCGGGTGTTGATGGCGGGTGTTGATGGCGGGTGTTGATGGTGGGTGTTGATGGTGGGTGTTGATGGTGGGTGTTGATGGTGGTGTTGATGGTGGGTGTTGATGGCGGTGTTGATGGTGGGTGTTGATGGTGGGTGTTGATGGTGGGTGTTGATGGTGGGTGTTGATGGTGGGTGTTGATGGTGGGTGTTGATGGTGGTGTTGATGGTGGGTGTTGATGGCGGGTGTTGATGGTGGGTGTTGATGGTGGGTGTTGATGGCGGGTGTTGATGGCGGGTGTTGATGGTGGTGTTGATGGTGGGTGTTGATGGTGGGTGTTGATGGTGGTGTTGATGGTGGGTGTTGATGTGGATGGGGGTGTTGATGGCGGTGTGATGTGGTGTTGATGGTGGTGTTGATGTGAGTGGGTGTTGATGGCGGGTGATGGTGTGATGGCGGGTGTTGATGGGGTGTTGATGGTGGTGTTGATGGTGGGTGTTGATGGTGGTGTTGATGGTGGTGTGATGGGGGTGTTGATGGTGGGTGTTGATGGTGGGTGTTGATGGTGGGTGTTGATGGTGGGTGTTGATGGTGGGTGTTGATGGTGGGTGTTGATGGTGGGTGTTGATGGTGGTGTTGATGGTGGGTGTTGATGGTGGGTGTTGATGGTGGTGTTGATGGCGGGTGTTGATGGTGGGTGTTGATGGTGGGTGTTGATGGTGGGTGTTGATGGTGGGTGTTGATGGCGGGTGTTGATGGTGGTGTTGATGGTGGGTGTTGATGGGGTGTTGATGGTGGTGTTGATGGTGGTGTTGATGTGGGTGTTGATGGTGGTGTTGATGGTGGGTGTTGATGGTGGGTGTTGATGGTGGGTGTTGATGGCGGGTGTTGATGGTGGTGTTGATGGTGGGTGTTGATGGTGGTGTTGATGGTGGTGTTGATGGTGGGTGTTGATGGTGGGTGTTGATGGTGGGTGTTGATGGTGGTGTTGATGGTGGGTGTTGATGGTGGGTGTTGATGGGGGTGTTGATGGTGGGTGTTGATGGTGGTGTTGATGGGGGTGTTGATGGTGGGTGTTGATGGTGGGTGTTGATGGGGGTGTTGATGGTGGTTTGATGGGGGTGTTGATGGTGGTGTTGATGGGGGTGTTGATGGTGGGTGTTGATGGTGGGTGTTGATGGTGGGTGTTGATGGTGGTGTTGATGGTGGTGTTGATGGGGGTGTTGATGGTGGTGTTGATGGCGGTGTTGATGGTGGGTGTTGATGGTGGTGTTGATGGTGGGTGTTGATGGTGGGTGTTGATGGTGGGTGTTGATGGGGTGTTGATGGGGGTGTTGATGGGGGTGTTGATGGTGGTGTTGATGGTGGGTGTTGATGGTGGGTGTTGATGGGGTGTTGATGGTGGGTGTTGATGGGGGTGTTGATGGGGGTGTTGATGGTGGTGTTGATGGTGGTGTTGATGGTGGGTTTGATGGTGGTGTTGATGGTGGGTGTTGATGGTGGGTGTTGATGGGGTGTTGATGGGTGTTGATGGTGGTGTTGATGGGGTGTTGATGGTGGTGTTGATGGTGGGTGTTGATGGTGGGTGTTGATGGTGGGTGTTGATGTGTGTGGGGTGTTGATGGGGGTGTTGATGGTGGGTGTTGATGGTGGTGTTGATGGCGGGTGTTGATGGTGGGTGTTGATGTGGGGTTGATGGGGTGTGATGGTGGTGTTGATGGTGGGTGTTGATGGGGGTGTTGATGGTGGTGTTGATGGTGGGTGTTGATGGTGGTGTTGATGGGGGTGTTGATGGTGGGTGTTGATGGTGGTGTTGATGGTGGTGTTGATGGTGGTGTTGATGGGGGTGTTGATGGTGGTGTTGATGGTGGGTGTTGATGGTGGGTGTTGATGGTGGGTGTTGATGGTGGGTGTTGATGGGGGTGTTGATGGGGGTGTTGATGGTGGGTGTTGATGGTGGGTGTTGATGGTGGGTGTTGATGGGGGTGTTGATGGTGGTGTTGATGGTGGGTGTTGATGGTGGTGTTGATGGGGGTGTTGATGGTGGGTGTTGATGGTGGGTGTTGATGGTGGTGTTGATGGTGGTGTTGATGGTGGGTGTTGATGGGGGTGTTGATGGTGTGTTGATGGTGGTGTTGATGGCGGTGTTGATGGTGGTTGATGGTGGTTTGATGGTGGGTGTGATGGTGGTGTTGATGGGGGTGTTGATGGTGGTGTTGATGGCGGGTGTTGATGGTGGGTGTTGATGGGGGTGTTGAGTGGTGTTGATGGTGGTGTTGATGGCGGGTGTTGATGGTGGTGTTGATGGGGGTGTTGATGTGGTGTTGATGGTGGGTGTTGATGTGGGTGTTGATGGTGGGTGTTGATGGTGGTGTTGATGGTGGGGTGATGGTGGGTGTTGATGGTGGTGTGATGTGGGTTGATGGTGGGTGTTGATGGGGTGTTGATGGTGGTGTTGATGGGGGTATGGTGTTGATGGTGGTGTTATGGGGTGTGATGGTGGTGTTGATGGGGTGTTGATGGTGGTGTGATGGGGGTTGATGGTGGGTGTTGATGGTGGTGTTGATGGGGGTGTTGATGGTGGTGTTGATGGGGTGTTGATGGTGGTGTTGATGGTGGTGTGATGGTGGGTGTGATGTGGGTGTAGGTGGGTTGATGGGTGTTGATGGGTTGATGGGTGTGAGTGTGTTGATGGTGGTGTTGATGTGTGTTGATGGTGTTGATGTGGTGTTGATGGGTTGATGGTGGTGTTGATGGTGGGTGATGGGGTGTGGCGGGTGGTGGTGTTGATGGGGTGATGGGTGATGGTGTGTTGATGGTGGTGTTGATGTGGTGATGGTGGGTGTTGATGGTGTGTGATGGGTGTTGATGGTGGGTGTTGATGGTGGGTGTGATGGTGGTGTTGATGGTGTGTGATGGGTGAGGTGTGTGTTGTTGATGGTGTGTTGATGGTGTGTTGATGGGGTGTTGATGGGTTGATGGGTGTGATGGGTGTTGATGGTGGTTGATGGTGTGATGGTGGGTGTTATGGGGTTGATGGGGGTGATGGTTGATGGTGTTGATGGGGTGATGGTGGGTGTTGATGGGTGTGATGGTGTTGTGGTGGTGTGTGGGTTGATGGTGTGAGTTGATGGGTGTTGATGGGTGTTGATGGGGTGTTGATGGGTGGTGGTGTTGATGGGGGTTGATGGTGGGTGTGATGGTGGTGTTGATGGTGGTGTTGATGGTTGGTGTTGGATGGGGTGATGTGGTGTTGATGGTGGTGTTGATGGTGTTATGGTGTGTTGATGGTGTTGATGGGTTATGGTGTGATGGGTGTTGATGGGGTGTTGATGGTGTGTTGATGTGTGATGGGGTGTTGATGGGGGTGTTGATGGTGGGTGTTGATGGTGGTGTTGATGGGGTGTTGATGGTGGGTGTTGATGGTGGTGTTGATGGTGGTGATGTGTGGGGTGTTGTGGTGGGTGTGATGGGGTGTGATGGTGGGTGTGAGGGTGTTGATGGTGGGTGTTGATGGTGGTGTGATGGTGGTGTGTGGTGGGGTGTGATGTGGGTGTTGATGGTGAGGTGTTGATGGGGGTGGTTGATGGGGTGTTGATGGGTGGGGTGTATGGGGTGTGTGGGGTGTTGATGGTGAGGGTGTTGATGGGTGTTGATGTGGATGTTGATGGGGTGTTGATGGTGGTGTTGATGGTGTGTGGTGTGTGATGTGTGATGGGTGTTGATGGTGGTGTTGATGGGGGTGTTGATGGGGTCTGATGGTGGTGTTCATGGATGGTGTGATGGTGGGTGTTAGGTGGGTGTTTGATGGTGGTACTGTTGTGGTTTCTTTGTATTCTTCTTGCTTTTCTCTCTTCTCTCTCTCTCTTCTTCTTATCTTAGCAAAGGCAGGTGTATCGACAGTGCTTGACAGCTAGTAATCTACCCAGAGCCTTTCCTGCTCTTGTTCCTATTACTCTCCCTCTAGCACTTCTCTTCGCTCCTCCCCTCCTCCTCCCTCTCTCTACTCCTCCTCTCCTTCCCCTCTCCTCCTTTCACAAAGGCCAAGTGTGCTATCCTCCCCTTACTAACAGTAACTTAGCAGAGTCTGCTACCCTCCACTCATCTACTGTTCGACTACCCTCCACTCATTACTGTACAGTGACTACCTCCACCATACTGTACAGACACCCTCCACTCATACTGTACAGTGACTACCCTCCATCCATTACTGACAGTGACTACCCTCCACTCATTACTGTCAGTGACTACCCTCCACTCATTACTGTACAGTGACTACCCTCCACTCACTACAGTACAGTGACTACCCTCCACTCATTACTGTACAGTGACTACCCTCCACTCATTACTGTACAGTGACTACCCTCCACTCATTACTGTACAGTGACTACCCTCCACTCATTACTGTACAGTGACTACCCTCCACTCATTACGTAAGTGACTATCCTCCACTCATACAGTACAGTGACTACCTCCACTCACTACAGTACAGTGACTACCTCCACTCATTACTGTACAGTGACTACCCTCCACTCATTACTGTACAGTGACTACCCTCCACTCATTACTGTACAGTGACTACCCTCCACTCATTACTGTACAGTGACTACCCTCCACTCATTACTGTACAGTGACTACCCTCCACTCATTACAGTAAAGTGACTATCCTCCACTCACTACAGTACAGTGACTACCCTCCACTCACTACAGTACAGTGACTACCCTCCACTCACTACAGTACAGTGACTATCCTCCACTCACTACAGTACAGTGACTACCCTCCACTCACTACAGTACAGTGACTATCCTCCACTCACTACAGTACAGTGACTATCCTCCACTCACTACAGTACAGTGACTATCCTCCACTCACTACAGTACAGTGACTACCCTCCACTCACTACAGTACAGTGACTACCCTCCACTCACTACAGTACAGTGACTATCCTCCACTCACTACAGTACAGTGACTATCCTCCACTCACTACAGTACAGTGACTATCCTCCACTCACTACAGTACAGTGACTATCCTCCACTCACTACAGTACAGTGACTATCCTCCACTCATCGTACAGTGTCTCACTAAGTACAGTGACTATTCCTCACAGTATGATATCTCCCACTACAGTACAGTGACTATCCTCCACTCATTGTCAGTAGTGTTACTTAGATAATCCCAGGTATGTTATAGACTCTAGCTAGCTGTGACGTCACGAGCCCCTCACACGTCAAATGAGGTATTTTTACTAAAATAATGAATTTTTAGTCAAAATATTTTAATTTTAGAGGGTAATACCAGTTAATACCAGATAATACCAGGTATTAACAGATACCAGGTAATACCAGTTAATAACAGATAATACCAGTTAATAACATAATACCAGTTAATAACATAATACCAGTTAATAAAACATCATACCAATTAATACCAGGTAATACGAGCTGAAGAGCCAAACAAAGATGAGAGAGAAGCCTCCAGCATCCAAGACACAGGAGCAGAGACTCGACCCCCGGCAGACACAACCAGGCTAGTACAGTGGAACGTGAGGGAGACAACCCTGGAAAGAAGTCACAGGTACCACACAGTCGGGAGTTGGGGATAATCTGGGATTTAAGGTCATTCCCAGAATTCCCAGAGTGCTCTCCACCCCCCCAACCCACCAAAACACCCCCACCAACCCTCCCCAGCACCCCTACAAACCCTCCCAAACACCCCCACAAACACCCCCTTACCAACCCACCCCAACACCCCCCACCCACTATTGTCACCCCACCATTTATCACGCCCACCTCCACCCCACCAGGTGAGGAAAGTGGGCCACCCACCACCGCTTGACTACTTCCTGCTTTAAATATCAAAATCAAAATATTCAATTTCTAAGTTTTAAAAATATTCTATTTCTAAATCAAAATCAAAATAATAAATTTCTAAGCTTTAATAATCTATTTCTAACATCAAAATCAAAGTATTCCATTTCCACCATTATCAACTTAGTGTCATCATCGCGTCCCTCTCATGTTGCATCAAAGACAGTGTAGGCTTTCAAAGTATGTTCCATATACCACCATACATATCCACTATACGCCATACAAGTCCACCTTACACCATAAATGTCCACCATACACCATACATGTCACTGATCGTCACTCAGTAAATTTTGACGAAAGGGCAAATATCCCCATCAATGATGCCGAAAGAAATACTAGGCAGTTAGGCAAGAACCCCGTGGAGATAGTGGCACCCTGTGGAGAGATGTGGCACTGTGGAGAGTGACACCCTGTGAGGAGTGTAGCACCCTGTGCTGAGAGTGGCACTCCTTACAGAGAATCCTCCTGCCAGGCACAAAGCACTCAAACTGCACCAGGGTGTTATGGTGACCCAGCGTGGGGGGCAGACACTACTGCCAGAGGTGCACCAGCCACTACTTGTACTGCACCAGTCTCTCAACCTTCTATTGAACTTCACAAATAACTCGCACTTGGGTTGCCCCACATATACTAGCTGACTGACCAGGCTGATAGCCAGGAGGCCTAATTTGAGGCTGAGTGTCAGAACTATGATTACCAGAACTAGTACCAGATCAATAGGCACGTAAACACACAGGGAACATATTAGTATGCAGCAGGAAACGTACAAGTTTTCAACTATATGGAGACTGGGAAAAACTGGAACCCTCATAAAGGACAAGAAACACAGAGCAAAACTTATGGAAGAATGTGAAGTAAACAACAAGAATGAGGGGAGGAGGTAAGTCAGTGAGACTTAGTATGACATAGTTGAAATTACAATCAGCAGGTGGCAGTGATCACGTGCTGCTGAGTTCGGAGAACCTGCTAGAAAAGGGAATGGAGGAAAAAATGGAGGACATAAGAAATGGGACCACAGAAAGGGGTACTACAATGGAATGAGAAACTTTCTGAAAGAAATGAAATGAGAAAGGGAGCATGAGCACAAAATTGTACCAAGACGCAGATAATGAAGTCAAAGTGCCAAGAGGCAATTCCAAGATTTGTACCAAACACGAAGAAAAGAAACGGAAAAACTGGGAAATCCCATAGTTCAATCAGGAGTGCAGAGAGGCTAAGGGAGGGAGCAAGAAGACTTGCATCGAATACAAAACACATCAAACAGAAAACTGGGAAACAAGGAGAGCCAGAAACGAATACACAACAATAAGAAGTGAGGCTGATGATCAAAACAAAGCCAAGTTACTCCACAACCACATAAAAAAATACAACTGTGATGGAGGATGGAAATGCTGACGAAGGATGAGAGAAGTAGATGAAGAACCTGGCAAAAGATTCATGGAGATTCTTACCCAAGTGTAGAGTTACCACAAGGAACTGTAGTCAAGAGTAAATCAACAGGTGCTAGACAGCATCGGCACACCAAAAGAAGTGTTGAGACTAATTAAGTGAGCTTGATGTAACAAACAATGGGGCAAGATAATATATCTCCATGGGTGCTGAGGGAGGAAGCTGAACCAGTGTGTGACCCAATAATAAAGACTTAAATTTTATCTATTTAGGACGAGTGCCAAAAAACCTGAAAACAAAACAAAGATGGTTCTCACGTACTTAAAAAAATGGGGTTTCACAAGGATCATTGTTAGGACCACTACTGTTCTTGATATACATGAATGACCTACCCGAGGGGATCGAGACCTGTGTGTCACAGTTTGATGTAAAACTAACAAGAATAAGAAGAAAACAGTGATAAACAGAGTGACTTCAAGAGACTACACATGTGTTCAAACAAGTGGCTTCTCGAGTTCAACCCAAAGAAATGCAGAGAGTAATAGCAAGATTATCAATTTAAGCACTAAACCCATGTGGATCATACAGCACTGCTCGAAAAGGACAATGTGAGAGCAGACCGAGTACAGCATGGCTATAAGAGAAGACATGATTACGATATACAGAACTGAGAGGGGCAGATAACGACAGAATTAAGAGGACCAGAAACAGAGGCAAATATTGAAATTGAGAACATATACTAAGACAGTGATGTAAGGAAGTATTTTAGACTCAGGGTGATTTAAAACAAAAATATGGAATGACTTGGCTGAGGCAGTGGTGGAAGCAAGACTAATACACAGCTTCAAGAGTAGATAAGACCCCCAAGACGCTAGAAGTGATACCAATCAAATCAACGTAGGAGGCGGGGCCAGGTGAGTCCGACCCACGCAAACAACTCCGAGAGTACGATAAACTAACCTATACCATCGACAGGAAAGATACCAGGTGCACGATATGAGGTGCATAATAGGGGGACCAGTATGAGGTGCACAATAATAGGGGGACCAGTATGAGGTGCACAATAATAGGGAACCAGTATGAGGTGCACAATAATAGGGAACCAGTATGAAGTGCACAATAGTGGGGACACAGTATGAGGTGCACAATAATAGGGAACCAGTATGAAGTGCACAATAGTGGGGACACAGTATGAGGTGCACAATGAGTGCATAATATGAGGCGCACAATAGTAGGTGCACAGCATGACGTGCACAATAGTAGGTGCACAATAGTAGGTGCACAGCATGAGGTGCACAATAGTAGGTGCACAGCATGACGTGCACAATAGGTGCACTGCATGACGTGCACAATAGTAGGTGCACAGCATGAGGTGAGGTTTCAGCAACAAAAGTTGATTATCTTTTTGTCAATGTTTGAGCTACGGAATTAAGGACCCCAAATTGTACTACACCACCCATGAACCCACGCCCACACCACCCATGTATACCCACGCCCACACCCATGTATATCCACGCCCACACCAACGAAGAGCCACACTCAACACCTATGTATCTCTACGCCCAAACCCTTCACACATCTTCACCACCCATAACATCCACCCACCACCACCCATAACACTCACACTACCACCCACACCACCCATAACACTCACACTACCACCCACACCACCCATAACAATCACACTACCACCCACACCACCCATAATCTACCCACCAACACCCATACTTCTTCAACACTGCCCAAAACATCCTCTAGATCACGCATGTCACTCTCCCCACACCCACACTTAACACCCACACCCACACTAGCAGAGTACAGCTGTACTCTGGCCCTGTGTACAACAGAAGGGCTAGACACTTTCTAGTTAGTGTACAGGACTGCCTGAACGGGTACAGGTTCTCTTAAAGAGGTAGAGAGAGAGAGACTTGAAAGGGTAGAAGTTCTCCTGGTGTGGTAAGAGATTTTCCTGAAGGCGCAAAGGTTCTCCTGGAGGAGTTTGGGTTCACCTGCAGGGGGGTAGAGATTCTCCTAAGGGGAGGGGAGGTGAAAGGTTTTACTGACAGGTGGAGCTTTGATCTAGGTGTATTTGGGGCGTGAGTTACCTGCTGTAGGTGGTGGTGATGGATGGTGTTGAGTGTGGCAGCAGGAGAAGCCTCCTTCAGCACCTTCACACTAATCTCCAAGAGCAGCAGCGGCAGCGGCAGCAGCAGCAGCAAGGGAGCAGCGGCAGCAGCAGCAGCAGCAGCGGCCGCACACTGACTCCACTACGTTCTCACCACCAACACCATCACCACTGCCTGCTGGATCAATACCCCTGTCAGCCCACACCACCACCACGCACACTCCACGCACGCCCGCACGCCCACACCACGCCCGCAAGCCCACACCATATGCTTTACAACTGCATGCAGGCCCACACCATATGCTTTACAACTGCAAGCAGGCCCACTCCATGCTTGACCGCCCACACCACGCCCATCCCTCCCCACACAAAACACACTCCTGCCAGTGGGTTAATAACATATGTAGTTTCCCAGAGAGGTAGCACATTATGAGGAAAGGAAGGACACCAGTGATTAAAGACATTCTAAATTAAAGAAAAAATTAAACGAGAATAAGTGATTAGGTCCTCAAGGAGGCCAGGTCTAGGACCAGGCCCCTTGGGTGACGACTCTTGGAAAGAGTTTGTAGACAACAGGGATAAGTAACACACAAAACTATACAACCCTTTATTATATGTTTAATATATTTCTTCATCCAGCTGTCAGCTCACAGCTGCTTCTAGCAAGTAAACAACAGACAGGAAGGTAGCCATAGCAGGAACTGTAAAAACTAGAGGATTCAAAATAACTGTGATATACAACCCCCCACTAAACAACAGGAGGCCAAAGCAAAACTATTAGGAAAACAACACGAAAACAAATAAGAATATTGGAATGAGCAGCAGAGATAGCAAACTTTCAGGAACCTCAATATAAAATACGACATACGTCCAGCTCATCATAGAATACACAGCACTTGATCAAGCACTTTCAGAAGCTTGAAAATATTCAAAGACTTGCAACCAAACTAGCTTCGTCTTCGTCACATACTAACTTCATATGATCTAAATGTGATTCTTTACACTTACCCGTACTAAGTTCTCTAACTTTATACTTATTGCTCTTGATATGTTCAACTACTCGATATGGGCCACTATCTGTTGGCTTTGGGTTTGTTTATCGCAGAGATTTAGTAGCTCGTGTGTGTGACCTTCCATCTGCGCTGCCCTAGGGATTGTTTCTGCTATAATATTATTTGCTACCCACAGCTGAGAGGCGTGTAATACGAGGAGATACTAAAGAAACTGAGCTGGAGAAGTCTGTGAGAGAGAACTAAGGGAGACATTATGACTATGACATACAGAATACTCAGAGATATTGTTAGAGTTGATAAGTACAAACTGTTCAAAATACGAAGGTCAGAAAAAAAGAAAAAAGATGGAAGTTAAAACCACAGATGAGGCACCAGGATGCCAGGAAGTATTTCTTTTTTTTTTTTAGTCTCAGGGTTAAAAGGAAGTGGAGGACGAGGCAAACTTCTTACAGAGTTTTAAAAGAAGGTATGATAGGTCTCAGGAGGCACAGAAAAAGTAATGTTGGTCAACGAATTTTAAGAAACAAGGCCAGGAGCCAGGGCTCAACCCACTACCCCCCGAAACAAACAAATTACTCACGTGTGATCACTCCATGCACAATCCTTGTTCTCCCACACAACGCGCACCCACACACTCCCGCGTCACACACCCCTACAATACACGCCCGCACAACGTACGCCTGCACACTCACAACACGTATGAACACACCACACACACCCATATGTAAACCCACATCACGCACGCCCTCACCACAAACGCCCACAGCAGGGACGCCTGCACCTACGTATTGGGTTCACCTACAACCTTCACCCCGACATTCATTACAGTCACCTGTGATTAACTTGTGGCAGGACGCCCCAGTTGCAGCCTCGCCTCCAGCCACCCAGCCTTCCTGCTAGCAACCTGATCCATCAAACTGTTGTGTCTCTAGTTCGCAAGAGAGAAAGCAAGAGATCTCGAAACCGCCCATAGGCTCTTCGTCCCTATCTGCTGATGGTTCCAGGAATTTCTCCAGCCATCCGGTCCTAGACCAGGTCTCCTGATTGACGGCCTGATCAACCAAGCAGTTGGTGCAAGCTGCACGCAGTCCAGCGTAGGAACCACAGCCTGGCTGATCAGGAACAAACTTGAGGAACTTATCCAGTTCCCTCTTGAAGACATCCAGGAGTCTGTTGGTATTACACTGTGTGAAGGGAGGGTGTTGACGAGTCTTGGTCTCTTTACACTTACATGTGATAAACACATGAGTAGGTGCGGGTGGGTGTGAGTTGGACCTAACTAGCTTGTGCTAGTCAAATGCCGTGCTCCTTCCTTAAGTGAATGTGACCTGACTTGACTAGGTTGGGGAATTGGCTTAAGCCGGTAGGAGATTTGGACTTGCCTCTCATGGGCCAGTAGGCCTGCTGCAGTGTTCCTCCTTTCTTATGTTCTTATGTCATGGAGTTGTCAAAAACTGTAGGATCTCCAAGAAAGAACACCTGGTTTCTTAGGTCTTATTGTCTGAGGAGAAATTTCGAAAAATTAAGGAGTGGTTAACTCCCCTGTGTAAAGCCATGGAGGGTAACTCCTCGGAGTACATAGAACACCATATGAGCCCAAGAAACAGAATTCACGGACAGAAGACTGACAGAGGGTAGTAGGACAGTTCTACTGATTTTATATTTAAGTTATATTCACTTTTATCAGATAAATTGAACCCCCTGTCTGGATAGTTAGTGTGTACCAACCCCACTGATCTTAATATCAAATTGCTTTCTCCTTTCCCACAAGCAAGAATCAAATAAATGTTTTAGAGTGTAATAAGATATTCACTGTCCCCGTCTTTATCGTCATTTTACTATCATCTTTATCTGTTCTTTATTTTATTATTTTATTTAGAATAAGGGGGAGTGAGAGTGTAGAAGGGTAGGGTCGACGAGAGTGAGAGTGTAGAAGGGTAGGGTCGACGAGAGTGAGAGTGTAGAAGGGTAGGGTCGACGAGAGTGAGAGTGTAGAAGGGTAGGGTCGACGAGAGTGAGTGTGTAGAAGGGTAGGGTCGACGAGAGTGAGTGTAGAAGGGTAGGGTCGACGAGAGTGAGAGTAGTAGAAGGGTAGGGTCGACGAGAGTGAGAGTGTAGAAGGGTAGGGTCGACGAGGTGAGAGTGTAGAAGGGTAGGGTCGACGAGAGTGAGTGTAGAAGGGTAGGGTCGACGAGAGTGAGAGTGTAGAAGGGTAGGGTCGACGAGAGTGAGAGTGTAGAAGGGTAGGGTCGACGAGAGTGAGAGTGTAGAAGGGTAGGGTCGACGAGAGGAGAGTGTAGAAGGGTAGGGTCGACGAGAGTGAGAGTGTAGAAGGGTAGGGTCGACGAGAGTGAGAGTGTAGAAGGGTAGGGTCGACGAGAGTGAGAGTGTAGAAGGGTAGGGTCGACGAGAGTGAGAGTGTAGAAGGGTAGGGTCGACGAGAGTGAGAGTGTAGAAGGGTAGGGTCGACGAGAGTAAGAGTGTAGTGTTAATGTGAGGTGGAGGTTAGTTACCATTTTGTCCTAGGCACATGTCGATTAGACACTAGGCCTGTTGTGTGTGTGTGTGTGTGTGTGTGTGTAAGGAAACACTTCGAAATGTTTCGGCCCCGTCGGGAATTGAACCCGGGCCCTCCGTGCGTGAAGCAAGAGCGCTAGCCACCATGCCATCAGGGAGTGTAGAGGTGGTGTAGTCACCAGTATCGTCACAGTACCTCCTCTCCTACCACTACCTTCACCCATCCTACCTCCTCTTACTCCCTTCATTCCCGTTGGGTCAGTGGCTTAGGCCGGTAATAGACTTGGACGTGTCTCGCATGGGCCAGTAGGCCTGCTGTAGTGTTCTTTCTTATGTTCTTATGACATACTGAGTCATCTATAACTACGTTCACTGTACCCCTGGTATTCGGTATAGATATTCTGTACCATCTGCCAAGACTCTTGCTTTCATAACGAGTGATTTCTGTGTGCAGGTTTGGCACCAATCCCTAAACAAATTTTCAGGTGTAAATTATGATGCTTATATCTCCTACGTTGCAAGGAGTACAGATAGTCTTAGCAGTTAAGGTGGATGACCTGCTTGCTATCTTGAATAATCTAAGTTATATGTAATGTTAACAACAACACCTGCACCTACGCACCCATCACGACCACACCACTCATGCTACACCTGCACCTACGCACCCATCACGACCACACCACTCATGCTACACCTGCACCTACACACCACTCATATAACAATACCTGCACCTACGCACCACTCATGCTACACCTGCACCTACGCACCACTCATGGAACAATACCTGCCCCTACGCACCCCGCACTGCTCCCAGTGAGGAGCAGGGGTGCGGTGGGGACAATACGGGAGCACTGTATTAACATCCGGGGTCCCAGACTATTCAACATCTTACCAGAAGATATCCGAAACACGGCTGGAACCAGTGTAGAAGCCTTCAAGAGGACACTGGACAAATATCTTCACCAGGTGACAGATCAACCAGGCTGTGATGGATATGGGCAGCGGGCCTCCAGCAGCAACAGCCTGGTTGACCAGGCAAGCACCAGACGAGCCTGGCCCATGGCCGGGCTCAGAGAGTAGATAAACTCTCGAAACTCTTCAAAGGTATATCAAAGGTAAGGTATGCAACAACACCTGCACCTACGCACCACTCATGCAACAATACCTGCACCTACGCACCACTCATGCAACAATACCTGCACCTACGCATCACTCATGCAACAATACCTGCACCTACGCACCACTCATGCAACAATACCTGCACCTACGCACCACTCATGCAACAATACCTGCACCTACGCACCACTCATGCAACAATACCTGCACCTACGCACCACTCATGCAACAATACCTGCACCTACGCACCACTCATGCAACAATACCTGCACCTACGCACCACTCATGCAACAATACCTGCACCTACGCACCACTCATGCAACAATACCTGCACCTACGCACCACTCATGCAACAATACCTGCACCTACGCACCACTCATGCAACAATACCTGCACCTACGCATCACTCATGCAACAATACCTGCACCTACGCATCACCCATGCAACAATACCTGCACCTACGCACCACCCATGCAACAATACCTGCACCTACGCACCACTCATGCAACAATACCTGCACCTACGCACCACCCATGCAACAAACTGCACCTGACACCTACGCACACACTCATGCAACAATACCTGCACCTACGCACCACCATGCAACAATACCTCATCGCCCACCCATGCAACAAACCTGCACCTACGCACCACTCATGCAACAATACCTGCACCTACGCACCACCCATGCAACAATACCTGCACCTACGCACCACTCATGCAACAATGGACCTGCAACCTACGCACCACCCATGCAACAATACCTGCACCTACGCACCACCCATGCAACAATACATGCACCTACGCACCACCCATGCAACAATACCTGCACCTACGCACCACCCATGCAACAATACCTGCACCTACGCACACCATGCAACAATACCTGCACCTACGCACCACCATGCAACAATCCTGACCACCAGCACTCACCGACACCACACCATGCAACAACCTGCACCTACGCACCCTCATCAACACCGCACCTCACACCTACACGCACCATGGCAAACCCTGCACCACCAGCAAACCCCTACGACCACCAGCACTACCCTCCTCTACGCACCAGCAGCACACCGCCCTACACCACCCAGGCACGCTCACCCCCGTACAACACTCCTCACCACACCGGCACCTACACCCACACCAGGCACGCTACACCCCTACACACACCAGCACAACCTGACCTACCACCACCTACATGCAACAAACCAGGCACGCTACACCCCGTACACACACCGGCACGCTACACCCCGCACCACACCAGGCACGCTACACCCCCTGTAACCACAGGCACGCTCACCCGACACCTGCACCAGCGCACGCACCCCAGTCACCAACACCGCACCTACACCCACCACCCATGGCAAGCTCACCCCGTCACCACACCAGGCACGCTACACCCGTACAACAAGCCACCCCTACACACCAGGCAACCTACACCGACACCACCAGGCACGCTACCCCGCACCACACCCCTACACCACACCAGGCACGCTCACCCCGTACACCCACACCAGGCACGCTACACCCCTCACCACACACCACCAACAGGCACGCTACACCCCGTACACCACACCAGGCACGCTACATCCCCGTACACCACACCCCCGTACACCACACCAGAGCCCGCTACACCCCCGTACACCCACACCAGGCACGCTACACCCCCGTACACCACACCAGGCACGCTACACCCCCGTACACCACACCAGGCACCTCACCCCGTACACCACACAGGCACGCTACACCCCGATCACCACACGTCAAGAGCAGCGCTCCACCCCCGTACACCACAGGACGCCACCGTAACACACACCAGGCACGCTCACCCCGTACACAACACACCCGTACCACGACGTTCAGGCAGCTCAGCCCGTACGACCACCAGGACGCTCCACCCGTACACACAGGACCTAACCCTGTACCACACGTCAGGCATAACTGCACACCCCTGCACCCGCCAGGCATCGCACTCCCGTACACACCGACGTTCAATGATGAACTGGTCACACTGACTGTTCAACCTGATGACACCATGGGCCACCCTGACTGTTCAATGGATGACGGCCACTCTGTTCAATGGATGAACTGTCACTGACCTGTTCAATGGATGAACTGTCCACTGACTGTTCAATGGATGAACTGTCCACGACTGTTCAATGGATGAACTGGTCCACTGACTGTTCAATGGATGAACTGTCCACAGACTGTTCAATGGATGAACTGGTCCACTGACTGTTCAATGGATGAACTGGTCCACTGACTGTTCAATGGATGAACTGGTCCACTGACTGTTCAATGGATGAACTGGTCCACTGACTGTTCAATGGATGAACTGGTCCACTGACTGTTCAATGGATGAACTGGTCCACTGACTGTTCAATGGATGAACTGGTCCACTGACTGTTCAATGGATGAACTGGTCCACTGACTGTTCAATGGATGAACTGGTCCACTGACTGTTCAATGGATGAACTGGTCCACTGACTGTTCAATGGATGAACTGGTCCACTGACTGTTCAATGGATGAACTGGTCCACTGACTGTTCAATGGATGAACTGGTCCACTGACTTCAATGGATGAACTCACTATGTTCAATGGATGAACTGGTCCACTGACTGTTCAATGGATGAACTGGTCCACTGACTGTTCAATGGATGAACTGGTCCACTGACTGTTCAATGGATGAACTGGTCCACTGACTGTTCAATGGATGAACTGGTCCACTGACTGTTCAATGGATGAACTGGTCCACTGACTGTTCAATGGATGAACTGGTCCACTGACTGTTCAATGGATGAACTGGTCCACTGACTGTTCAATGGATGAACTGGTCCACTGACTGTTCAATGGATGAACTGGTCCACTGACTGTTCAATGGATGAACTGGTCCACTGACTGTTCAATGGATGAACTGGTCCACTGACTGTTCAATGGATGAACTGGTCCACTGACTGTTCAATGGATGAACTGGTCCACTGACTGTTCAATGGATGAACTGGTCCACTGACTGTTCAATGGATGAACTGGTCCACTGACTGTTCAATGGATGAACTGGTCCATGACTGTTCAATGGATGAACTGGTCCACTGACTGTTCAATGGATGAACTGGTCCACTGACTGTTCAATGGATGAACTGGTCCACTGACTGTTCAATGGATGAACTGGTCCACTGACTGTTCAATGGATGAACTGGTCCACTGACTGTTCAATGGATGAACTGGTCCACTGACTGTTCAATGGATGAACTGGTCCACTGACTGTTCAATGGATGAACTGGTCCACTGACTGTTCAATGGATGAACTGGTCCACTGACTGTTCAATGGATGAACTGGTCCACTGACTGTTCAATGGATGAACTGGTCCACTGACTGTTCAATGGATGAACTGGTCCACTGACTGTTCAATGGATGAACTGGTCCACTGACTGTTCAATGGATGAACTGGTCCACTGACTGTTCAATGGATGAACTGGTCCACTGACTGTTCAATGGATGAACTGGTCCACTGACTGTTCAATGGATGAACTGGTCCACTGACTGTTCAATGGATGAACTGGTCCACTGACTGTTCAATGGATGAACTGGTCCACTGACTGTTCAATGGATGAACTGGTCCACTGACTGTTCAATGGATGAACTGGTCCACTGACTGTTCAATGGATGAACTGGTCCACTGACTGTTCAATGGATGAACTGGTCCACTGACTGTTCAATGGATGAACTGGTCCACTGACTGTTCAATGGATGAACTGGTCCACTGACTGTTCAATGGATGAACTGGTCCACTGACTGTTCAATGGATGAACTGGTCCACTGACTGTTCAATGGATGAACTGGTCCACTGACTGTTCTATGGAAGTACAGATCCACTGTTAAGTGATGTAGTGGCGGACCCATTGCTCTTCTATCGACTGTTGTACTGACTGACCCACTAATGCAATGCCTAGTACCTTGGTGATCCACTAACATAACAGTGAACAGCTTCGAGAGTTACAGTAAGTCATAGTACCGTGACACCTGAAGGTACCATCTTCACAGTTACTCCCAGATCCCTCACACTACACTACCATCCTTCATAATTACTCCCAGATCCTTCACACTACACTACCATCCTTCACAGTTACTCCCAGATCCCTCACACTACACTACCATCCTTCACAGTTACTCCCAGATCCCTCACACTACACTACCATCCTTCACAGTTACTCCCAGATCCCTCACACTACACTACCATCCTTCACAGTTACTCCCAGATCCTCACACTACACTACCATCCTTCACAGTTACTCCCAGATCCTCACACTACACTACCATCCTTCACAGTTACTCCCAGATCCCTCACACTACACTACCATCCTTCACAGTTACTCCCAGATCCCTCACACTACACTACCATCCTTCACAGTTACTCCCAGATCCCTCACACTACACTACCATCCTTCACAGTTACTCCCAGATCCCTCACACTACACTACCATCCTTCACAGTTACTCCCAGATCCCTCATACTACACTACCATCCTTCACAGTTACTCCAGATCCCTCACACTACACTACCATCCTTCACAGTTACTCCCAGATCCCTCACACTACACTACCATCCTTCACAGTTACTCCCAGATTCCCCCACACTACACTACCATCCTTCACAGTTACTCCCAGATCCCTCACACTACACTACCATCCTTCACAGTTACTCCCAGATCCCTCACACTACACTATCATCCTTCACAGTTACTCCCAGATTCCTCACACTACACTACCATCCTTCACAGTTACTCCCAGATCCCTCACACTACCGTTCTATCTTCCCTTTTGTACTCTTGTTCCGGTTCGTACTCTGATAATTTTTATTCAGTGGAGTAGGTACAAAATCATCCCCGTTGAACATCAAGTTTACCGTGGCCCACTGGGATACACGGGATACACAGGCTGAGGTATTCCATGTGTACACTTAAGGAAGCAGGCACAGAGTGCCTCTTTAAATAGACCGTATATAATTTCCGCGTGCACTTCCTTATACAGTGTGTTGAGTCCATCCTCTTTAAAGGTAAGTGAACACACACACACTGCTCCAGCATGTACACTTGTGTACAGTACAACACACAGTACCCCAGCATGCACACTTATGTACATGTACAGTACAACACACACACACACTATCCCAGCATGCACCTACAGCATAACGGAGATACAGAAATTTATTAAACCAAGTACATACACCCGGTGTGTGTGTGATGTTACGATATTATCTATAATAGTTACAGTGTGGGTACACCCACAGTGTGTTGCTACTATATTCTATATGGTGGTGACTGTGGGAACAAAAACCTAGCTGTTCCCCTTTATAACACTGCATCAATGAGGGTGACGTACGTGAGGTAATGAGGGTGACGTACGTGAGGTAATGAGGGTGACGTACGTGAGGTAATGAGGGTGACGTACGTGAGGTAATGAGGGTGTCGTACGTGAGGTAATGAGGGTGACGTACGTGAGGTAATGAGGGTGACGTACGTGAGGTAATGAGGGTGTCGTACGTGAGGTAATGAAATGTGTCAGCTTGAGCGGGAAGACTTCAGCAGGGTTGTCTTAAAGGTGAAACTGGATAAGTTCTTCAAGTAAGTTCATTATCCTGCCTGCTGCTAACACCAACAACCTAATAGATCATGTCATCAACCAAGAGGACTCATCTAGGACCAGGCCGTAGGAGCGATGACCACTGGAATCAACAAAAGGCTGTGACGTTGCAAGCCACTGCTGGCCCTATCACCCAAGTTATTAAAACTGTTGATCTGAGAGTACCTTATTCCTTCAGTATGGGGAGAAGAGAGAGTAGGGGAGGGGGAGGATCTGGCACTGTATACAGAAGGGACTCGGTCACGGTGGTGTGAGGATACAGGAGAGACTGTGGTTCTCTTAAAACTATTTATGGACCTCTGAAGTGCTTTACTAAGAGTATTTCATTACACTGTAATATAGAGGCTGGTACAGTGAAGAGTTCTCCCCGAGGCACTTGACTCCCCCAGTGACGCTTTTTCTCCTCCACACTTGACGTGCTTGCATATTTAAGCACTTCCTCCTACCTAGTTTAGTGTCACGTTATTTCTGCAACCCTGAATGGGGGCTCTCTTTGGGTGAGTGAGTGTGTATATATATATATATATATATATATATATATATATATATATATATATATATATATATATACATACTGAGATGTATACATCTGTGTATAAATACAAAGTCTAATTTAACCCTCGTATAGTCGACAGGTTTCAAACCTAACCAACCAACCAATCCACGAAGCCTACCTTAAAAACAAATATATTAACTTCCTAGTGTAGGTCTTCCACTGGTGAAACTAACCAAAACCAAATTCACAGTCAAACTGCGACTTTGTAAATGGTCCAAGTCGGACCGAAACGTCGTCGTAAGTTCCTCTTCTCCTGTGTGTGGGATATTTGTGTACTAGTCAACAAACTTTCGAACGCCAACACACAGTTACACAAATATTGGAGACTACAATTATCATAGTCACATGTGTGTAAATTACCTAGGATACCCCAAAAAAGTCAAGAGTGACTTATTTCCACTGGAGGTCCTTGCAATAGCTTATTTAAAGCCTAGCCGTAAGATACACTAACTGAATTTCACAGCTAAGTAGCTGTGAAAATCAGCTACTGTAGCTGTAGCACACTCAGCTCACACACTGTGATACATGGTTCGATTCCCGGTAGGGGTGGAAACATTGGGACGTGTTTCCTTAAGACACCTGCAGTGTTAGTCGACTGGTGTGGGTCGCATCCTGGGGACAAAATTGACCTAATTTGCCCGAAATGCATATATATTATATACGCTGATAGTTTAACTTAATCTCTATTTTCGGAATTAAAATATTCTTGTCTGGTGGTGAAAAAGGTTACATGCAGCATTAATGTAGTTGATAGGCTTTAAACTTCATTAACCAATACACGGATTGTTAGGTAAAAAGATCCACATGCAACTGATAAGACATTTTACTGTGGTAACGTTTCGCTCTCCATGTGCTTTGCACCTCACTAAAACCTATATATACCCTCTGTGTCCCTGTAATGTTTGTAATGGCTTGACAAAGCTCCTGGAGAGCGAAACGTTGCCACAAAAAAAATGTCGCATTAGTTGCACTTGTGTCCTTTACCCAACATATTGTCGGTAATTCTACCAACATTACTGCAATATATGGATCGCCTCTTCAATGGTGTACGAGGCTACTTTCCCCCACCTCTTTCCTGATAAACATTATCGTTGTCATAGTCATCAATAACCCCAACAAACGCCAAGTTGCTAGTCTCGAATTTTCTGTCACTTTAAGCATTCCTGGGTGAAAAACTTGGGGTAGTTTTATTGGTGGGATTACCTGGATTTGTCAAATGTGACACCACCTACGACTGCTGCACCTCACCTGCCTACAGTATATAGGTCACTACTTTGCACATATGCCGGGTCACCATTTGGAGAAGTCCCGGGCCGGATGTACCGGCGAACATACAACAACAACATATGCTGTATTATTTTCAAGATTGATGGACTGATTACACTGACTCAAGTCTGAGGGACTGATTACCTCAAACTCCTGTTCTTCACCATTCTCATTTGTATGGACTGATGAAGCCACTGTGTGGCGAAACGTTTCCTCATTAAAGATACCCAAGTGTTTCACATGTGTCTAATTTATCAACCTGAAGAAGTGTCCAGATTGATCAGTGCCACCATCAAACTCACAGAAAATGGATTTTCTTTATGCTAAGAGAAAACCAAAATCTCTTTCACCCATAACTCTCTTAATTCTGCATGACTGGTCTTCCACCACCAGTCATAAGTTTACTCAGGTAAAGGTCCATAATAATACAGTTACGTAAACTATCATACATAGCAGCATATGTGTAGATTACCCAGGATAACCCAAGAAAATCAGACAAAGTGACTTATTTCCCCTGGGGTCCATTCAAAATATCTAGAATTCACCGCGTGGAGACTGGTCACTGTGACACAGTGTACTATATAAAGTATACTATGTCTTAATTATATGTACGGTGTCCCATAGCTCGGTTGGTAGCGCACTCAGCTCACACATTGAGGTGCGTGGTTCGATCCCCAGTACGGGTGGAAACATAAGGACGTGTTTCCTAAAGACACCTGTTGTCCCTGTTTACCTAGCAGTAAGTAGGTACCTGGGTGTTAGCCGAACAGTGTGGGTCGCATCGTGAGAGGCAAAATTAACCTACATTGCCAGAAATGCTCTGCATAACCAGGGGCTTTCTATATAGTATGTCAGTGATGTTAGTTAGGTCTGTATAAATTGTATCATGTACTAATAGAAATAGATTATTATAAATTTGAATCTCCTTCCAAAGGCATTTAATAATAATAATATTATTATTATTAATATTATTATTGTAGCTCTTTAGTTTACACCTCTGTAGTTATTTTGTTTTACATCGCAAACAAGATATAGTTTACTTTCCTAGTTGATAAATGTTATCCCAAGTAACACACATTAAACACTAAATACTGTACAATTTTCCTCACCATAGTCTCTCCCAATATTAGAAAACGAACACAGCATCATTGAAAACCAGGAAAATATAGGCTATGTTGGGTATACTAGTGTGAAGTATTTTTGTCATACTAATTGCTTCCTTTCCTATTAAAAATTGCTATGTAACTCAAAAAAATATTCATTAACTACATCTACCATAGAAAAAAATAGTGAACTCTCTCTCTCTCTCTCTCTCTCTCTATATATATATATATATATATATATATATATATATATACATATATATATATATATATATATATAATATATATATATATATATATATATATATATATATATATATATATATATATATATATATACATATATATATAAACATTGTTACTACAGAACTCAATACCTGCAAACTCTGTATCAGAGTAACTAGTACTTTACACGGATATATATATATATATATATATATATATATATATATATATATATATATATATATATATATATATATATATATATATATATATATATATATATATATATATACATACATACATACAAACGTGATAATGTAAATTGACAGGAAAGTCACACTATTTGACTATTTGGTTATCCTGTTGTAGGTTAAATCTATACAATGTATGTATTTTTATGCACCCATAACATTGCTAAATTTTATTTTATTTTGTAAAAAAAAAATGCTACTTTTGTATGTTATGTGGATTATTCTTGGTAATTTACACGTTGTGATGTAAGACAATTGTAATCGCCTAAATTCGTGTAATTGTTTCTATGTGTAATTGCATCTAAATAAACTTACGTAAATCTTAAAAAAAAAAAAAAAGACTTACCTTAAATACAAAAGAAAACGAATACAAGACACTTATCATAGAAAACTAACACCAGATAGCATAAACTCTTATAAACACTTACTACCACCACCTCCGGATCCTTCATGTCTTTCGTCGGTACCAGGCGCGTTGTACTTTGGTGAAAAGTATTCTTTGTCGTAGTCGTCATCCTCCGTGTCATCGTTGTCGTAGGTGTCGTAGGAGGCGTCGTAGGGGCGGTCCTTGTTGCCGAATCCAGAACCTTCGTGATCGGTGTGAGGTAGTTCTGAACCGTCCTCTAACTCGGCCCCGTCTCCAGAACCCACGTCGGCCAGGTAGAGGTCCTCGTCCGTCGTCGCCAACACCTGCAACACCAACACACCTTTGATAAGTTCCGAGTGCCTTTCTACTCCCGGAGCCCGGCCATGGGCCAGCCATGGACCAAGCTTAATGCACCTTATCACAAGCTAAACACACCTCTGTACATAATATATTGAAGCTAGCTGGCCCAGTGGCTTACGCGACGGTCTGGAGTTTTGAGACTCTCTCACCGCGGGTTCGAACCCCACCCGTGGTATGGTTTGTTTGCAATCGTGTCATTACGATTTCGTGAGACATATATACCAAGAGTTATTACACAGTACACAATACCGAAAACTTCATAACCAAGACACATGGGTATGAAAATGGTATAGAGTACCGACAAGGTGAAGATTTAGACACATGGACATTATTTTTATTATCGTTATTATAATCCAGCCTACCAGTGACAATGCCTCCGTCTGCTGCACGTCTTACACCTGTCGCCACGCTCCAAGACTGTGCTTCACTTCCTTCAAGACTACGGTGCTCTTCACCATCTCCAAGGCTGACGGACTCATTACCTCATCGTCTGTTTATATAATTCTACACTCTTCAGATGATGTCCTTGTATTGATAAAGCCACTGATTGGCGAAACGTCTACAAATAGACACTCAAGTCGCTAGACGAGGTTCATGTCGAGAGGTTACCTTGATGCTCGTAGACAAGTCCAGGGGTCGACACCCCCCGCGAGCCGGTCCCAGTCCATTCACGCTAATTTGACGCTAACAAATTACAACTCTAAGTCAAAAATAACAAATAATAATAACAATAATAACGAAAACAAAAGAAAACAGGACATTCACACACCTTTACGGAACTTACTTATTCCTTGTCATTCTAAGTTCATCTCAGTCCAGCTGGGACACTAAAGACAGCTGCACTTATTGGATGTTTTAAGTGCATAAAGAATTCGTAATTCTGAATTTCGAGCAGAAAAATTTAACATCAACAGAAACACATTCACGACACTACATTAACCTTCATTCTTCATTCAAAACTTCAGAATAAAAGGCGTGAATATTCTGAGTAGAGGGCGACCAGTAACACTACTGGGCCCATGCGAGGCAGGTCCAATTCACTCACCGGCTTAAGCCAATGCCTTAGGTAGTCAGGTCAGGTCCCATTCCCTAAGTAACGCTGCATAAAAAAACCCCACCAAAACATTAAACCATGCCAACATCAGAGTTTCACTCGTCACCTCGTCCATAATACTGGAACTTGGTAAACACAAACAAGAAACAACCTGTTGCATATGTGTCTAATTTACCAAGAAACAACCTTGAAGAAAGTGTCGGGATTAATGAAATCCTGTGAAGAGGATAAGACTTCTTATGACCAAAACTGAGTAGTCCCCAAGAGTTACACTGGAAGTAGGTTTAACACTAGGATATATAGACAACATTTCAGTCTTGGGACCTTCATCACTTGGTTTTAAGTGATCAAAATCACAGGACCGAAACGTTTTTTAAGTATATCCTATTGTTTGTTCACTTGACTTTCTAAGCCACTTGTGGGTATCCATTACAAAGGTTTACAGCAGAGGAAGTAGCATTGTTGAGAGAGAGAGAGAGAGAGAGAGAGAGAGAGAGAGAGAGAGAGAGAGAGAGAGAGAGAGAGAGAGAGAGAGAGAAAGAGAGAGAGAAAGAGAGAGAGAAAGAGAGAGAGAAAGAGAGAGAAAGAGAGAGAGAGAGAGAGAGCTCAGTGAAGCAAGGTGATATGATGGCCTCGCCTGATTCACGAGACACTAACGACACTCTCGGGGTTATGCCTTTGTGAAGAAGACACTTAACTTGAGCAACAACTTGAGATAAGGACGGCTACACAACCCGCCAGGATAACAGTTATCCTCAAACACAGAATTTACTACCTACAAGAGCAAGAGGCTCTGCAGACGGGGCAAAATACTCCAATGAAAAGCAGCGGTGCGTTGATTTTGACGTTTCACAGCATTTTCAGATGTGCTGGAAATTTTGGCTCTACACTATGACACGTAGATGTTTTGGACGGAGAGATTCAGATAGAAAACTATAACATGTATAGATGTGATAGAATTAATAGGTCACAGGGAGGAGTAGGACTCTATATAAAAGATACTCTCTGTTGCACAGAAGTTTTGAACGCTACGAATGATATAGTAGAAATCCTCGGCATTAAAGTGGAAAATAAGAATCTAGTAATTATCCTAGTATACAAACCACCATCAGCAACTGCGGAGGAATTCACAGAGCAGTTAAAGAAGATAGATAGCTATCTGGATAGGCTAGAGAATCCCACCCCAAACATTTTAATCCTTGGAGATTTTAATCTCCCTCATGTAAAATGGAAGATGAGGCACCATAATGTTATACCAGAAATAACTCCTGGAAGCACCCTGACTCAACAGGCACATACCAGGGAACTAATGAGGCTTTGTGAAAAGTGCTCACTAAACCAACAGATAATTGATCCCACTAGAAATGAAAATACCCTGGATTTGATATTCACAAACAACGAGGAATTAATCAGAGACATAACAGTTACAAAACAATATACTCTGATCATAACATCATAGAAGTTCAAACTAGTATTAACTCAGGGTTAGGGAACTGCGACACTAATGTTAGAGACGGAATGTTCAGTAAGTTTAATTTTAATAACCATAGAATTGACTGGGAAAAAATAAACCAAGAGCTATCAGACATATCATGGGAATCAGACATGAGCACCCTAAATCCCCACCAGTGCCCAGAGAAGCTGAATACAGAAGCATACAAGGTATGTATGAAACACGTACCATTGAGAAACCCCGAAGAAGATCAGATATAGAGAGAGAGCGTAGGAGATGGTACAGGAGAAGAAAACGGGTTACTGAATTGCTGAAAACACAGTTATGTTGCAACAGAAGAGAGATAGCCTTAACCGAGAGATCACGGAATTAGAGCACAAACTTAAGATGTCATACCTGACAGAAGAAGTACAAAGGAACAAAGAGCCATACAGGATATTGCAAGAAACCCAAAATATTTCTACTCCTATGCAAAATCCAAGCTAAGAACTACCTGTAGAATTGGACCATTATTGAGAGGAGATTCGTATACGGACGATGAACAGGAAATGAGTGAAATTCTAAAAGAACAGTATGAGTCAGTGTTCAGCAACCCACTAAATGACAGCAAGGTAGAAAATGCAGAAATATTTTTCACTCCAGCAGAAGGCTGCGCAGACCACCTAACCGACATTAGTACAAATCCCATAGATTTCGAAAAAGAAATGGCCAACATGCCCACTCACTCAGCACCTGGACCAGATTCATGGAATGCTTTATTTATAAAGCAGTGCAAAGTACCATTAGCAAGAGCCTTCATGCATAAGGATAATTACCAACAAATTCCTAGCTGTCTCAAGAGGGAACTGGATAGCTTCAAGTTCGTTCCTGATCATACGGGCTGTGGTACCCCACGAGGGATTACATGAATCTAGCACCAACAACCTGCTTGATCAGGCTAATCACCAAGATCTGGGACCTGGTCGCAGTTACCCCAGAAATCATCGTCAGATAACTCACTCTTCTCACCTAACTATAACAACGAAATCAAAACAATGGGCCCACAAGACCAATCATAACCCTTGGCACACAAGACCAATCATAACCCTAGGCACACAAGACCAATCATAACCCTGGGCCCACAAGACCAATCATAACCCTGGGCACACAGACCAATCATAACCCTGGGCCCACAAGACCAATCATAACCCTGGGCCCACAAGACCAATCATAACCCTGGGACCACAAGACCAATCATAACCCTGGGCCCACAAGACCAATCATAACCCTGGGCACACAAGACCAATCAAAACCCTGGGCACACAAGACCAATCAAAACCCTGGGCACACAAGACCAATCATAACCCTGGGACCACACGACAAAAATAATGACAAGACCATAAGACAAATCACAATTATGGAACCACAAGACCAATCACAATGCTGGGACCACAAGAAACAAATCACAACACTAGGGCCCCCAAAACCCCGTTATAATAATTAAGAAACAAATCACAACAATTGGGCCCCAAAACACCGTTATAATAATAAAGAAACAAATCACAACACTACGGCCCCCAAAATCCCGTTATAATAATTAAGAAACAAATCACAACACTAGGGCCCCAAAAACCCCGTTATAATAATTAAGAAACAAATCACAACACTAGGGCCCCCAAAATCCCGTTATAATTAAGAAACACAAATCACATCACTAGGGCCCCCAAACCCCGTTATAATAATTAAGAAACACAAATCACAACACTAGAGCCCCAAACCCCGTTATAATAATTAAGACACACAAATCACAACACTAGGGCCACAAACCCCGTTATAATAATTAAGACACACAAATCACAACACTAGAGCCCCAAACCCCGTTATAATAATTAAGACACAAATCACAACACTAGGGCCCCCAAACCCCGTTATAATAATTAAGAAACAAATCACAACACTAGGGCCCCAAACCCCGTTATAATAATTAAGAAACACAAATCACAACACTAGGGCCCCAAACCCCGTTATAATAATTAAGAAACACAAATCACAACACTAGGGCCTCCAAACCCCGTTATAATAATTAAGAAACACAAATCACAACACTAGGGCCCCAAACCCCGTTATAATAATTAAGAAACACAAATCACAACACTAGAGCCCCAAACCCCGTTATAATAATTAAGAAACACAAAACACAACACTAGGCCTCCAAACCCCGTTATAATAATTAAAAACACAAATCACAACACTAGGGCCCCAAAACCTCCGTTATAATAATTAGAAACAAAATCACAACACTAGGGCCCCAAACCCCGTTATAATAATTAAGAAACACAAATCACAACACTAGGCCCAAACCCCGTTATAATAATTAAGAAACACAACATGCCAAACCTTATAATTAGACCCAAATCACAACTTAGTCCAACGTTATATTAAGAACACAAATCACAACACTAGGGCCCCAAACCCCGTTATAATAATTAAGAAACAAATCACAACACTACGGCCCCAAAATCCCGTTATAATAATTAAGAAAAAAATCACAACACTAGGGCCCCCAAACCCCGTTATAATAATTAAGAAACACAAATCACAACACTAGGGCCCCAAACCCCGTTATAATAATTAAGAAACACAAATCACAACACTAGGGCCCCCAAACACCGTTATAATAATTAAGAAACAAATCACAACACTAGGGCCCCCAAACACCGTTATAATAATTAAGAAACACAAATCACAACACTAGGGCCCCAAACCCCGTTATAATAATTAAGAAACACAAATCACAACACTAGAGCCCCAAACCCCGTTATAATAATTAAGAAACACAAATCACAACACTAGAGCCTCCAAACCCCGTTATAATAATTAAGAACCACAAATCACAACACTAGGGTCCCAAACACCGTTATAATAATTAAGAAACACAAATCACAACACTAGGGCCCCAAACCCCGTTATAATAATTAAGAAACAAATCACAACACTAGGGCCCCCAAACCCCGTTATAATAATTAAGAAACACAAATCACAACACTAGGGCCCCAAACCCCGTTATAATAATTAAGAAACACAAATCACAACACTAGGGCCTCCAAACCCCGTTATAATAAACACAAATCACAACACTAGGGCCCCAAACCCCGTTATAATAATTAAGACACACAAATCACAACACTAGGGCCTCCAAAACACAAACTTGAGGAAGGTAATGGTGGGAGTGAGAGTGGGAACAGCGAGAATAAAACGCTCAGAGCGTCGTAACTTGACAATACTGAGAAAAATGAGCAAGGTGGTTATTGTGGCACTGGTGACGACAGGCTCCTTTGTACCAATAACACTATCTGGCACCCGTTTTCCTCACCCGGGGTGCCACTCAGCCACGGATCATGCTTGTGTACGTGCTGGTCTTCACTACAGTGAAGACTACCACAACTACAGTGAAGACAGTGACAAGGTTATCTCGATAAATGCGTCTTTTATTGTGTAGATTCTTTTCCGAGAGTTTGTGTACATGTGTGTGTGTGTGTGTAATACTTTTAAAACCATGATCTGAATGCTACAATGGAACATATATATTAAATATCGACGACTACGGTGCTAAATGATGCAGACAACAATCAGACACTTTGATATATCTTTGATGAGTTAGAGTTCCCAGAGTTTTTCTATTCCCGGAGCCTGGAACTAGGCCAGGTTTGTCTGGTGCTAGCCTGGTCAACTAGGCTGTTGCTGCTGGTGGCCCGCTGACCCACATATCCATCACAGCCTGGTTGATCTGGCACCTAGTGAAGGTATTTGTCCAGTTTCCTCTTGAAGACTTATACACTTGTTCCAGAAGTGTTTCTGATATCTTCTGGTAAGATGTTGAAGAGTTTGGGGCCACGAATGTTGATGCAGTGTTCCCTTATTGTGCCCACCTCACCCCTGCTTTGTACTGGGTTTATTTTTCACTTCCACATCTCTCACTCCAGCATGTTATGGCAGTGTGGAGATATGAGACGAGGCCCTTAAGTACCTTACAGGTATATATTTTCATTCTCTCTCTCCCCCTCCATTGAGAACATATTTAAAAATATAAGGTGTTCCCAGTAATGCTTTATTGGCTCTATACGAACTGTAAACGATCTCTGGATTTGTTCCAGCTCTGCTATTTCTCCTGCCCTGAACGGGGCCGTCAGCACTGAGCAGTATTCTAAGTGAGGGAGCACTAGCGATTTGAATAGTGTCACCATCGGCATTATTTCCCTTGTTTTGAAAGTTCTCAATACCCACCCCGTCATCTTCCTGGCTGTTGTGATCTTTGTCTTGTTATGGTTTAAACGACAGATCAGCAGACATAATTATTCCCAAGTCCTTTACGTGTTCCTTTCGTTCTATGTGGTGACCCTCTTGCGTTTTGTATATAGTGTTCCTTTTGAGTTCTTCATTTTTTCCATACCTAAGCAGCTGAAACTTATCACCATTGAACGTCATGTTGTTCTCCACTGCCCATTGGAAGACCCTGCTTATGTCCTCCTGTAATTTTTCAGTGTCCTCTACCGTAGTGACTTTCATGCTTATTTTAGTGTCATCTGCAACCAGCAACAACAAAAACAAATACATTCACAAAGAAATTACAAATAATATCAAAGCAGGATTCTGGACACCAACCATAACTGACAAATTAACCGGGACCCCCTCCCCCCTTCATTTCTACATCCCCTCCTCCCCCACCAGCGCCGATGCACCCCTCCCCCCACCACCGCCCAGCCTGCCCTGTATACCTCCATCAAATATTCTACACGTCTTCAAAATTTAAATTCCTCTATTTATATTCGCCCGGAACTTGATTTTCTCATTAGCTATTCTGTGAGAGGTCACTGTGTGTGTGTGTGTGTGTGTGTGTGTGTGTGTGTGTGTGTGTGTGTGTGTGTGTGTGTGTGTGTGTGTGTGTGTGTGTGTGTGTGTGTGTGTGTGTGTGTGTGTGTGTGGATGTCCGAGAGAGAGAGAGAGAGATTGCAATAAGTTATTATAGCAATAATCAAGTTAGATAGCAGACCCTCAGGTGCCTTGCAAGTATGTAAGGTCTTTGTCTCTGTCTGTCTGCCTGTCTGTCTGTCTGTCTCTCTCTCTCTCTCTCCGGAGAGAACACTATCCATGTGCTTTGAATCTCTGACAATAATTGTAATATTTGAGTGGTTGTATACAGGGAGTACACAAGCACTGTACATTACGTAACTCCCGCCTTCCTTCATTGTGTACACACGCAAGAGTCAAGTCATCACAACACATGATTTGCTTTACCTTGCTTACTGAAGATTAAAGCAACCGACTACACGAAGGTCAGTAACTATTTTACCACACAAGAATACTTTAACGCCTAAAATATACATTAAAAACTCTCAGAATATATGCGCTTAAAGAAATAAACCTCTTGGTGTATATCTTAACCGGTGGTGTATATTCTGCCAACTGCTTTAAAAAGTACTATTCTACCTCGAAGTTATTATTGTTATTATTTTAAAGTCGGTGGAGGATCAGCCGGGCTGTGGTTCGTACGTTGGATTACGTGTGGCCAGCAGTGTAACAGCCTGGTTGATCAGGCCCTGATCCACCGGGAGGCATGGTCGGAGACCGGGCCGCGGGGGCGTTGACCCCCGGAATACCCTCCAGGTATACTCCAGGTATTCATAGGGAAGCAAAAACGCGTAAGGTTAATTCAGCGACTGAGAGAGTCGACTTTAAGCTGAAGTGAAAAACTCTGGGGCCCTTAGAAGTGTACACGTTAAGCTTAACAGTCTTTTACCCCTTGAGATATTGTATACCACTTACAACACCACTTGAGGGAGGGAGGAGAGAGCGTGCAGGGTGAGAGGAGAGAGTGGAGGGTGATAGAGTACATGACAAGGAAGGAGAAGACACCAACTATCTCCAAGGAAGAGTATTGTGTGAGACAGTTGCAAGGTTGAAGGTCCACCTCACTGCTGCAAGCTGTGGTATTGCAACCATCACACCAGTCACACCCACACAGTTGGGGGAGAGAGAGAGAGAGAGAGAGAGAGAGAGAGAGGAGAGAGGAGAGAGAGAGAGAGAGAGAGAGAGAGAGAGGAGAGAGAGAGAGAGAAGAGAGAGAGAGAGAGAGAGAGAGAGAGAGAGAGAGAGGAGAAAGAAGGAGAAGCAGAAAGAAGGGAGAAGCAGAAGATAGGAGCAGAAGAGAAGAGAAGGAGAAGAAGCAGAGAAGAGAGAAGGGAGAAGCAGAGGAGAGAGAGGGAGAGCAGAGAGAGGAGAAGCAGAGGGAGAAGCAGAAGGAGAAGCAGAGAGGGAGAAGCAGAGAGGGAGATAGAAGAGGAGAAGCAGAAGAGAAGCAGAGAAGGAGAAGCAGAAGAGGGGAGAAGCAGAGAGCAGAAAGATAGGGAGAAGCAGAAAGAGAGGGAGAAGCAGAAAGGGAGAAGCAGAGAGAGAGGGAGAAGCAGAGAGGGAGAAGCAGAGAGAGAGGGAGAAGCAGAGAGGGAGAAGCAGAGAGAGAGGGAGAAGCAGAGAGGAACAGAAGAGGAGAAGCAGAAGAGGAAAGCAGAGTAGGAAGCAGAGAGAGAGAGAGGAGGAGAGAAGCAGAAGCAGAGGGAGAAGAGAGAGAGAGGGAGAAGCAGAGAGGGAGAAGCAGAGAGAGAAAGCAGAGAGGGGAGAAGCAGAGAGAGAGAAGCAGAGAGAAGCGAAGTAGTTATGTAAATATTTAAACAGTTTAAATGGATTATTCAAGCAGCATTTAAACACATTACATTTAGTAACATTTATTTACATATATTTACAATATTATTAACATCATTTACTATCATTTACAATATTATTAACATCATTTACTATCATTTACAATATTATTAACATCATTTACACTATCATTTACAATATTATTAACATCATTTACACTATCATTTACAATATTATTAACATCATTTACACTATCATTTACAATATTATTAACATCATTTACACTATCATTTACAATATTATTAACATCATTTACACTATCATTTACAATATTATTAACATCATTTACACTATCATTTACAATATTATTAACATCATTTACACTATCATTTACAATATTATTAACATCATTTACACTATCATTTACAATATTATTAACATCATTTACACTATCATTTACATCATCATTTACACTATCATCAACAATTCACTATCATTTACATCATCATTTACACTATCATCAACAATTCACTCTCACATTACATAAATCACAATCACAAACCAACAATACCGAAGGTGTTTCACAATCCGTAACATTATTCGTTCTGTATCATCCGCTGAAATTGTCAGCAATTTTTCAGACGAAAGGAGAAATATCCCCATCATTTATGCCGAAAGAAATGCCGGCTTTTTAGTCAGGCAAGCACCCTGTGGGTAGGGTGGTTCCCTCTGGGGAGAGTGGCACTGTGGAGAGTGACACTAGGACGACTGGCACTCCTCCAGAAAAAATGCCACTATCCTTAAAAACGAACCACTCAAAACCTAACACAGCGTCAAGATGCGTTTAAGGGAAGGAAGGAAGGAAAGAGAGAGAGAGAGAGAGAGAGAGAGAGAGAGAGAGAGCACCGGCACTACCCAGGATTACTTTCGGCAATAAATCTGCATTGTTTCTAAAGGCACATAAAGTATGTGTATGTATACGTTCATACATAATGTATCCCAAATTCTTCCTTCCTCTCTCTCATACTCGTTATTTATAACTTTTCTTCTCCTGCTCAGTCATAACACATTGTAACTTCACACAAAAATCCATTTGTTGTGTGTGTGGGGCGCCAGGCCACGATGCTGAGAGATGGTGATTCCCAGTGATAGTAACTCCCAGTGATAGTAACTCCCAGTGATAGTAACTCCAGCTCTGCTGTAACAAAACTACTGAGGCTCCTGTAACTGCTGTGCCCTTAATGAAATACTTAACCATATTTCATTATGGTGTTTGGCTACATAGGTCAGGTAAGGTTTGTCAGGAAACAGGACAAGTGTTTCCTGACGTGGGTCTTAGTAATATGATGACCCGCCACTGGAGCTTTTGGGTTGATGTATGTCGTATTATGGTGTGTATTTTTTTTTATTCGATTGTGTATAATGACTCAGGGTCTAAAACGTATCAGGGAACGGGTGTGGATTGAACCCCGTGTGCTACAACTCACAAGCCAGTGCGTTCACCACTGGGCCAGTTGCCTCTAATAAGATTCATCCAAAGGCGGCTCTAAAACCTGCTTGTTTTCCATTATTCTCTGTTTGTCTTTAATTTTGTTATTTGTTTTTTTGTCTTGGTTTATCCCTGGAAGGAAGGGAGGGAAGTGGTCATTTTAACTCATAATATTGTTCATACTACCATCACTCTTCACTCATCTATAGTTTAGGTAAGGTTTGCCAGGAAACAGGACCAGTGTTTCCTGACGCGGGTATTAGTCATATAATGACCCACAACTGCGGGTATTAGTCATATAATGACCCACAACTGGAGCTTTTGGTCATCTGACCGAGGCCTTCCACTGGCTTACCCCTCCACCTCTTTACAAATTATAGTTATTATTATAACCATTAAATACTAGTGTGCACCTCAACTCATCTATAAGTGAAAGACTCTTGACACTTGCCCAGAGTGGCAGGCTTCTGATGCTAGCATTATTATTGTACCATCTTCTGGCCTTCTCATAATATCATTCACATTCGTATTTACATATTGCTCAGGCATACTATTTACATAGTAGCTCGTGTCAGCGCCATTCATGGCAATTTCTGAACTTTGTGCATGTTTTTATGTCGGATTTTCTCTTTCTTGTAAACAAGTCTTCCTTCCTTCATTCCCTTCCTCCATCGGTCCCCTAGTCTACCCTCCCTACACCGGCCCCTAGTCTACCCTCCCTACACCGGCCCCTAGTCTACCCTCCTGTAGACAGCCTGACTGTCTGCATAGACAGCCATGCTGTCTGCCAGCTGAGTTCATATTTCGTGCCATGCTAGTTTCCATAGTATTCCGCCAGAGGGCAAGCCTGTAGGCATACCCATGTGAGTCTGCCTCACCCCTGCCTCTCCCTCACTTGGCGCCCAAACTTCAGTCAGTCAACAGGCCTAACTCCTCTCCCTCTCGCAAGGGGCATGGCCCTGGGCCATGGCCACAGACACGCAGCCTGTTACCCGCACCTTTATTACAAATAAAGTAAGAAGCCTCCGAAGTCTTATCATTGCATTCCCACGCCTCCAAAACGCCAAATAACATTGGTTATACTCCCTACACCGGCCCCTAGTCTATCCTCCCTACACCGGCCCCTAGTCTACCCTCCCTACACCGCCCCCTAGTCTACCCTCCCTACACCGGCCCCTAGTCTATCCTCCCTACATCGGCCCCTAGTCTACCCTCCCTACACCGGCCCCTAGTCTACCCTCCCTACACCGGCCCCTAGTCTACCCTCCCTACACCGGCACCTAGTCTACCCTCCCTACACCTGCCCCTAGTCTACCCTCCCTACACCGGCCCCTAGTCTACCCTCCCTACACCGGCCCCTAGTCTACCCTCCCTACACCGGCCCCTAGTCTATCCTCCCTACACCGGCCCCTAGTCTACCCTCCCTACACCGGCCCCTAGTCTACCCTCCCTACACCGGCCCCTAGTCTACCCTCCCTACACCGGCCCCTAGTCTATCCTCCCTACACCGGCCCCTAGTCTATCCTCCCTACATCGGCCCCTAGTCTATCCTCCCTACACCGGCCCCTAGTCTATCCTCCCTACACCGGCCCCTAGTCTATCCTCCCTACACCGGCCTCTAGTCTATCCTCCCTACACCGGCCCCTAGTCTATCCTCCCTACACCGGCCCCTAGTCTATCCTCCCTACACCGGCCCCTAGTCTATCCTCCCTACACCGGCCCCTAGTCTATCCTCCCTACACCGGCCCCTAGTCTATCCTCCCTACACCGGCCCTAGTCTATCCTCCCTACACCGGCCCCCTAGTCTATCCTCCTACACCGGCCCTAGTCTATCCTCCCTACACCGGCCCCTAGTCTATCCTCCCTACACCGGCCCCTAGTCTATCCTCCCTACACCGGCCCTAGTCTATCCTCCCTACACCGGCCCTAGTCTATCCTCCCTACACCGGCCCCTAGTCTATCCTCCTACACCGGCCCCTAGTCTATCCTCCCTACACCGGCCCCTAGTCTATCCTCCCTACACCGGCCCTAGTCTATCCTCCCTACACCGGCCCTAGTCTATCCTCCCTACACCGGCCCCTAGTCTATCCTCCCTACACGGCCCCTAGTCTATCCTCCCTACACCGGCCCCTAGTCTATCCTCCCTACACCGGCCCCTAGTCACCCTCCCTACACCGGCCCTAGTCTATCCTCCCTACACCGGCCCCTAGTCTATCCTCCCTACACCGGCCCCTAGTCTATCCTCCCTACACCGGCCCCTAGTCTATCCTCCCTACACTCGGCCCTAGTCTACCCTCCCTACACCGGCCCCTAGTCTACCCTCCCTACACCGGCCCCTAGTCTACCCTCCCTACACCGGCCCCTAGTCTACCCTCCCTACACCGGCCCTAGTCTATCCTCCCTACACCGGCCCCTAGTCTGCCCTCCCTACACCGGCCCCTAGTCTGCCCTCCCTACACCGGCCCCTAGTCTACCCTCCCTACACCGGCCCTAGTCTACCCTCTCCCTACACCGGCCCTAGTCTGCCCTCCCTACACCGGCCCCTAGTCTATCCTCCCTACACCGGCCCCTAGTCTACTCCTCCCTACACCTGGCCCCTAGTCTGCCCTCCCTACACGGCCCCTAGTCTACCCTCCCTACACCGGCCCCTAGTCTGCCCTCCCTACACCGGCCCCTAGTCTGCCCTCCCTACTCAGGCCCCTAGTCTACCCTCCCTACACCGGCCCCTAGTCTACCCTCCCTACACCGGCCCCTAGTCTGCCCTCCCTACACAGGCCCCTAGTCTACCCTCCCTACACCGGCCCCTAGTCTGCCCTCCCTACACCGGCCCCTAGTCTGCCCTCCCTACACAGGCCCCTAGTCTGCCCTCCCTACACAGGCCCCTAGTCTATCCTCCATCCTCCTGCTCATTCTCCCTCCCATCTGACCTTCCTACGTCCCCCCTGACAATCCACCATCCCTCTCTTTCCCTCACTGCCATTATGATGGTGCCATGTCTTGCTGCAACAATGTGCACTTGTACAGAGTTACGAAAGATCAATGTCACATTTAAGGGTCAATATTGTGAGAAGAGCCAGGTGCATGCCACTATCTACATCTGTTTAAACTACATCTGTAATTAAACTAATATCTTTCTTTGTTGAGCCGAGGACCTACTTGTACTCCATGTTAGAAAATGCTTCAAACCGCCCAGAATCATTGAAATATGCAATAAAACAACATTTTAGCATATTTTTCTATATATATATATATTTAATATTTAACATTTTTAAATAATTATGAAAAATCCGTGAAAATATATATTAGTATTGAATATTTCGAATTTTCGGAGTACTTTCAACTGAACCACTCGAGAGAGAGAGAGAGAGAGAGAGAGAGAGAGAGGGGGAGAATACCCATATGAAGGGGTCAGTGTCAACAGTATTACTTGTACAGTATACTTATAGATACATGTTGCTAGGAAATGTGTGTACACTAGAAAGTAATACTGCCGACAGCAGGGCAGATTCTTCTACCAACCCTCTAACTGGTTCTTACATTTATAATACATAGATAATTATGCCATTACTGACATCGCTATTGGTTCCTGCTCTCTTGGCTTCCTCACACCTACTCTTGAAACTGCGTATAGTGTTTGCCTTCACTACGTAACAGACCGATGTCTCACTGAACTGCACTATCATCCTTGGGTTGTCTAAAGACGATTTCTGTGATCACTAACCCCACGGCCGGTCCCAGACCAGGCTTATTTTTATAGACTGATCAACCAGGCTGTTGGCGTTAGCCGCACGCAATCCAGCGTAGGCACCACAGCCCAGCTCATCAGGAACTAACCTGAGGAAGAATGTTGTTCAGTTTCCTCATGAGAACAGCCAGAGGTATATTGGTAATTCTGCTAATGTATGAAGGTCGGGTGTTGAGTCTTGGTTCCTTTATACTTACTTACTAAGCTATCTTAATGCGCCCATGTTTTCATGAGGTATTTTGCACCATCTATCGAGCCTCGAGTCTAGGCCTGTAGCAGACAGCATAGATATACTATCAATACGTTCTTGAAAATCGACTCTGTGAAGTATCTCCTTTGATATACCTTTGAAGAGTTTCGAGAGTTTATCTACTCTCTGAGCCCGGCCATGGGCCAGGCTCGTCTGGTGCTTGCCTGGTCAACCAGACTGTTGCTGCTGGAGGCCCGCTGCCCATATCCATCACAGCCTGGTTGATCTGGCACCCGATGAAGATACTTGTCCAGTTTCCTCTTGAAGGCTTCTACACTGGTTCCAGCCGTGTTTCGGATATCTTCTGGTAAGATGTTGAATAGTCTGGGACCCTGGATGTTGATACAGTGCTCCCGTATTGTCGTCACCGCACCCCTGATCCTCACTGGGTTTATTTTACACTTTCTCCCATATCTCTCACTCCAGTATGTTGTTATGGCAGTGTGCAGATTTGGGACCAGGCCCTCAAGTACTTTCCAGGTATATATTATCATGTATCTCTCTCTGTATCTCATCTGGGTATCTTGTAGACGTTTCGCCCTCCACTGGCTTTATCAACACAAATTCAAGGATATAATGGGAAGACAGTAGACTGAATGCAAAAGATGAGATAATCAGTGCCTCAGCTGGTAGAAACAATAAAATGTCACATTAGTTGCATCTGTGTTCACTCACCTAATATATTGCCAGTAATTCTGGAGAACACTTTCAGCGCTGTTACACTCACAAGGTGCTGCTTCAAATATATGTTAACCATATTATCTCCCCAGCATATTTCGTAGTGTCAGGGGCCCAAGACTGTTCAACTGTCTCTCAGCATACATAAGGGGGGCTACCAATAGACCCCTGGCTGCCTTCAAGAGGAAGCTGGACAGACACCTCAAGTCAGTACCTGACCAGCCGGTATGTGGTTCGTGCGTCGGTTTGCTTGCTGCCAGCAGTAACAGCCTGGTTGATCAGGCCCTGATTCACCGCGAGGCATTGAGATATGAGCTTCAGTTACGTTGTGATGTTCGAGTTAAAACAGTCTTCCGTTCTTAAGTTAAAATGTTCCGTATCTCGGTTTGTAGCGCACTCACTCAGTCCGTGGTTCGATCCCCGGTACGGGTGGAAACATTAGGACGTGTTTCCCCCGCTGACCCTGTTCACCTAGCAGTAAGTAGGTACGTTGGTGTAAGTCGACTGGTGTGGGTCGCATCCTGGGGACAAAATTAACCCAAGTTGCGGGAAATGCTCTACAAAACAAGGGACTTTTTATACAGTAGCATGACATTGATGTCAGCTATGGTCTGTATAAGTTGTATCACGTACTTGTAGAAATTATTATTATTGACATAAGTGAGATGAGGTTACAAACACACACACAACATTACCATGAGACGACAAGTAACAAGAACAAACTTGGCTATACTACGAGGGAGTGTACATTATTTCCTGTCCTACTGGGCCTCTCATCTACATAATGCATCTCCTATGTTATAATCAATATTCTCTCTCTCTCTCTCTCTCTCTCTCTCTCTCTCTCTCTCTCTCTCTCTCTCTCTCTCTCTCTCTCTCTCTCCAGGGCTTTACAAGGTTAAGTTTAGGGGTTCTCTCTCTCTCTCTACGATAAATAGCTATAGTCAAGACTCAAACCACGTCCCTTCCCCCCCCCTTTCTCTGGTCCTATACACCCAGTGATAGTTGTGTGGGTATCATCGCCCCCGCGGCCCGGGTCTCAGACCAGGTCTCCTGCTCGAGGGTCTCAGACGAGGTCTCCTGCTCGAGGGTCTCAGACCAGGTCTCCTGCTCGAGGGTCTCAGACCAGGTCTCCTGCTCGAGGGTCTCAGACCAGGTCTCCTGCTCGAGGGTCTCAGACCAGGTCTCCTGCTTGACTCACTGCTGCTGACACCTACCAGCATGGCAGTGCACACACCACGGCCTTGATCATTATAAATGCTCTATAACCTTTTAAATTACCACTCGAAGACACCTAAAATTCTATTGACAATTCCTCTTGCACCCGTAGCTCGATCGCCAGTGCACTCAGCTCACACACTGAGGTCCGGGGTTCAGTTCCCCGGTACGGCAGGAAACATTAGGACGTGTTTCCTCAAGGCACATGCTGTCTCTGTTCACCCATCAGTAAAATAAGTACCTGGGTGTTAGTCGACTGGTGTGGGTCGCATCCTGGGACACTGACCTAATTTATCCGAAATACTCAGCATAACAAGCGGCTTTCTATATAGCAGTATGTCATTGATGTCAGCTATGGTCTGTATACCTTGTACATGTACTTGTAGAAATAAAGATATATTATTATTATTATTATTATTATTATTATTATTATTAGTCTCGAATTCACCATTAATGATCCCATTAGATCTATAATTTTTCCTTAAGGAGTAATTCCAGTGAGCAAATTTGGAGGCAGTCCTTCCAGCATTTACCAGCTGCAGAGAACAATATATACCTGTGATTAGTTACCAGATTTGTTCTACTCCCGCAGACCGGCCTTGAGCAAGGTTTGCCTGGCCAACCAGGCTGTTGCTGTTGGAGGGCCGCTGGCCATCAACAGAACTCGCTTGCACGCCAACGAGTTGAGAAAATTGAAGTGTTTCCGACTGTGGGCCACCAGCAGCAATAGCCTTGTTGACCAGGCAAACACCAGACGAGTCTGGCCTATGGTCGGGCTCCGGGAGTAGAAAAACTCTGGGAACTTATCAAAGATATACAGTAACGATAGTAATAATTGTATTTCAACATGGTCCTGTGGTCTGCTAGCAACAACAGTCTGGTTAAACAGGTAGCCAATAAAGAGGCCTAGCTTCAGGCCCATATCTCTTCAATTCCTCAACTCTTAGACTTGTTTAAAGGTTCCACCTAATATTTCTTCAGTCATCCACTGCGGGGGAGTTGATAATTCCAGGGGTCAGCGCCCCCGCGGAGCAACCCTCGACCACCACACCTGTTGATGGTTCCAGGGGTCAGCGCCCCCGCGGAGCAACCCTCGACCACCACACCTGTTGATGGTTCCAGGGGTCAGCGCCCCCGCAGCGCAACCCTCGACCACCACACCTGTTGATGGTTCCAGGGTCAGCGCCCCCGCGACCCGACCCTCGACCACCACACATGTTGATGGTTCCAGGGGTCAGCGCCCCCGCGGAGCAACCCTCGACCACCACACCTGTTGATGCTTCCAGGGGTCAGCGCCCCCGCGGCGCAACCCTCGACCACCACACATGTTGATAGTTCCAGGGGTCAGCGCCCCCGCGAAGCAACCCTCGACCACCACACCTGTTGATGGTTCCAGGGGTCAGCGCCCCCGCGGCGCAACCCTCGACCACCACACCTGTTTATGGTTCCAGGGGTCAGCGCCCCCGCGACCCGACCCTCGACCACCACACCTGTTGATGGTTCCAGGGGTCAGCGCCCCCGCGGAGCAACCCTCGACCACCACACCTGTTGATGGTTCCAGGGGTCAGCGCCCCCGCGGAGCAACCCTCGACCACCACACCTGTTGATGGTTCCAGGGGTCAGCGCCCCCGCGGCGCAACCCTCGACCACCACACATGCTGATAGTTCCAGGGGTCAGCGCCCCCGCGGAGCAACCCTCGACCACCACACCTGTTGATGGTTCCAGGGGTCAGCGCCCCCGCGGCGCAACCCTCGACCACCACACCTGTTGATGGTTCCAGGGGTCAGCGCCCCCGCGACCCGACCCTCGACCACCACACATGTTGATGGTTCCAGGGGTCAGCGCCCCCGCGGAGAAACCCTCTACCACCACACCTGTTGATGCTTTCGGGGTCAGCGCCCCGCGGTGCACCCTCGACCACACACCTGTTGATGGTTCCAGGGGTCAGCGCCCCGTGGAGCAACCCTCGACCACCACACCTGTTGATGGTTCCAGGGTCAGCGCCCCGCGGAGCAACCCTCGACCACCACACCTGTTGATGGTTCCAGGGGTCAGCGCCCCCGCGGAGCAACCCTCGACCACCACACCTGTTGATGGTTCCAGGGGTCAGCGCCCCCGCGGCGCAACCCTCGACCACCACACCTGTTGATGGTTCCAGGGGTCAGCGCCCCCGCGGCGCAACCCTCGACCACCACAACTGATGGTTCCAGGGGTCAGCGCCCCCGCGGCCCGACCCTCGACAAAAACACCTGTTGATGATTCCAGAGGTCAGCGCCCCCGCGACCCGACCCTCGACCACACCTGTTGATGGTTCCAGGGGTCAGCGCCCCCGCGACCCGACCCTCGACCATACCTGCTGACTTGATCACTCACACTATTAGTGCTAGACGAACTAACTCCAAGAATAAAAAGTGCGAGTATAACAATAAGTGTGTTCGTGCATGACGTACACAACACTCGTGCCTCACGTACACAACTCGTGTCTCACGTACACAACACTCGTACCTCACGTACACAACTCGTGCCTCACGTACACAACTGTCGTGCCTCACGTACAGAAGTCGTGCCTCACGTACACAACACGTGCCTCACGTACACAACTCTCGTGCCTCACGTACACAACTCTCGTGCCTCACGTACACAACACTCGTGCCTCACGTACACAACACTCGTGCCTCACGTACACAACACTCGTGCCTCACGTACACAACACTCGTGCCTCACGTACACAACACTCGTGCCTCACGTACACAACACTCGTACCTCACGTACACAATCTCGTGCCTCACGTACACAACTGTCGTCCTCAGCGTACACAACTCTCGTGCCTCACGTCCACAACTTCGTGCCTCACGTACACAACACTCGTGCCTCACGTACACAACATCGTGCCTCACGTACACAACTTCGTGCCTCACGTACACAACTTCGTGCCTCACGTACACAACTGTCGTGCCTCACGTACACAACGTCTGTGCCTCACGTACAAACGTCGTGCCTCACGTACACAACCTCGTGCCTCACGTACACAACTCTCGTGCTCACGTACACAACTCTCGTGCCTCACGTACACAACACTCGTGCCTCACGTACACAACACTCGTGCCTCACGTACACAACCTCGTGCCTCACGTACACAACTCGTGCCTCACGTACACAACACTCGTGCCTCACGTACACAACTCTCGTGCCTCACGTACACAACACTCGTGCCTCACGTACACAACCTCGTGCCTCACGTACCAAGTGTCGTCCTCACGTACACAACACGTGCCTACGTACACTCGTGCCTCACTACACAAGTTCGTGCCTCACGTACACAAGTGTCGTCCCTCACGTACACAACACTCGTGCCTCACGTACACGTGCCTCACGTACACAACACTCGTGCCTCACGTACACAACTCGTGCCTCACGTACACAACTCTCGTGTCTCACGTACACAACTCTCGTGCCTCACGTACACAACACTCGTGCCTCACGTACACAACACTCGTGCCTCACGTACACAACACTCGTGCCTCACGTACACAACACTCGTGCCTCACGTACACAACTCTCGTGCCTCACGTACACAACACTTGTGCCTCACGTACACAACACTCGTGCCTCACGTACACAACTGTCGTGCCTCACGTACACAACTCTCGTGCCTCACGTACACAACTCTCGTGCCTCACGTCCACAACTCTCGTGCCTCACGTACACAACACTCGTGCCTCACGTACACAACAATCGTACCTCACGTACACAACTGTCGTGCCTCACGTACACAACTGTCGTGCCTCACGTACAGAAGTCGTGCCTCACGTACACAACTCTCGTGTCTCACGTACACAACTCTCGTGCCTCACGTACACAACACTCGTGCCTCACGTACACAACACTCGTGCCTCACGTACACAACACTCGTGCCTCACGTACACAACACTCGTGCCTCACGTACACAACACTCGTGCCCCACGTACACAAGTGTCGTCCCTCACGTACACAACACGTGCCTCACGTACACGCTCGTGCCTCACGTACACAACACTCGTGCCTCACGTACACAAGTGTCGTGCCTCACGTACACAAGAGTCGTGCCTCACGTACACAAGTGTCGTCCCTCACGTACACAAGAGTCGTGCCTCACGTACACAAGTGTCGTCCCTCACGTACACAAGAGTCGTGCCTCACGTACGTTTTGATTCAATCTTTATTAACTTCTTTAGTTTCCTCTTTCTTCTTGTTTCTTTCTTCCTTAGTTGTCTTCTACTTTACGATCTTTGCCTGTGTCTTCTCCTATCATCCCTTCTTTCTCCTCCTATCCTCCTACCACCCTTCCTCTCCCTCTACTCTACATGTACCCACCTCCTCGTCTTTCCTCCTTCCCTCCCCCCCCCTCTCTCTCTCTCCCCCAGCTCCCGGTCTTGCTGCTGCCTCCCAGATGGTTGTATCTGAGCGCCAGCTGGTGTAGCAGTGTGGGTGGTGATTTACTCTAATACCCGCCCACTTTCTCTCTCCTCACTCTGACGTCAAGCATCAGCCGTGTACTTGATGTCATGCATCAGCTGTGTACTTGACGTCAAGCATCAGCCGTGTACTTGATGTCATGCATCAGCTGTGTACTTGACGTCAAGCATCAGCCGTGTACTTGATGTCAAGCATCAGCCGTGTACTTGACGTCATGCATCAGCTGTGTACTTGACGTCATACATCAGCTGTGTACTTGACGTCAAGCATCAGCCGTGTACTTGACGTCATACATCAGCTGTGTACTTGACGTCAAGCATCAGCTGTGTACTTGACGTCAAGCATCAGCTGTGTACTTGACGTCATGCATCAGCCGTGTACTTGACGTCATGCATCAGCCGTGTACTTGACGTCATGTATCAGCCGTGTACTTGACGTCATGCATCAGCCGTGTACTTGACGTCATGCATCAGCCGTGTACTTGACGTCATGCATCAGCTGTGTACTTGACGTCAAGCATCAGCTGTGTACTTGACGTCATGCATCAGCCGTGTACTTGACGTCATACATCAGCTGTGTACTTGACGTCAAGCATCAGCTGTGTACTTGACGTCAAGCATCAGCTGTGTACTTGACGTCAAGCATCAGCTGTGTACTTGACGTCAAGCATCAGCTGTGTACTTGACGTCAAGCATCAGCTGTGTACTTGACGTCAAGCATCAGCTGTGTACTTGACGTCATGCATCAGCCGTGTACTTGACGTCAAGCATCAGCCGTGTACTTGACGTCATGCATCAGCTGTGTACTTGACGTCAAGCATCAGCTGTGTACTTGACGTCAAGCATCAGCTGTGTACTTGACGTCAAGCATCAGCTGTGTACTTGACGTCATACATCAGCTGTGTACTTGACGTCAAGCATCAGCTGTGTACTTGACGTCAAGCATCAGCTGTGTACTTGACGTCATACATCAGCTGTGTACTTGACGTCAAGCATCAGCTGTGTACTTGACGTCAAGCATCAGCTGTGTACTTGACGTCAAGCATCAGCTGTGTACTTGACGTCATGCATCAGCTGTGTACTTGACGTCAAGCATCAGCTGTGTACTTGACGTCAAGCATCAGCCGTGTATTTGACGTCATGCATCAGTGTACTTGACGTTACGTAAAAACTGAACATTACTGACCATGAGAATATTACGGTCATCTTGGGTGACAAGAAAGACATACACAACATAATAACTATGTAAGTATGTATGTGTGTGTGTGTGTGTGTGTGTGTGTGTGTGTGTGTGTGTGTGTGTGTACGCTAAGTGGTATGAGAACGCAATAATACGACACAACTCTTTATATATATATATATATATATATATATATATATATATATATATATATATATATATATATATATATATATATATATATATATATATATATATATATATATCCACACATTCTCAACACATCCACACACATTCTCAACACATCCACACACATTCTCAACACATCCACACACAAACAGCGCAATCTTCTTCACTTGAGACAAAACAATCATAAGCGTAGGTGGGAAGCACATACCGCCACCAGAGGAAGGTTAATATTGCTCCAGAGGTAACTGGTATCTTCACTGGAGTCTTGAGACGTGGCGGAAATCATCTCCCATAATAACAAACATTTTAGTAAATTAAGCAGTGGTTGTTTACGCTGAAGTGCGTGCCACCAGCGTGCCCAGTGTGGGCCATCACCTCAAAACACGGGAGGAAATGATCAAGGAGTGGGCCTCTAACACACTGATTCCTGAAACCATCAGAGGTACAGTGTACGTGGGCAAGTAGGTAGGTAGAGAGAGAGAGAGAGCAGCAGGTGTAATAAAGCAAGTAACTGGGGAATATATGAAGATAAACATTTCTGACAATTTTACTCTTTGTCCATTACGAATAAATGTATAATAATGGCAAGAACATTATTCTTTTTTGTCAAAATGGGACATTATAACCATGAAAATATTGTGGCTAGCTTGGGTTATAAGGGAAAGGCGCAGCTCCTCAGCAAAGATGAATGGGTCTTCTTAAAACGTAAAACAATGAGCCATGTACTAACTTACATCGAGCAAAACTACACGTAAACTTAACCTACAAAGTTAGGTAAGTTTGTCAGGAAAGAGGACAAGTGTTTCCCGACGCTGGTCTACCTTTACCTTACCTTTATACCTTTGAAGAGTTTCGAGAGTTTCTCTACTCTAGTCATAGGATGACCAAAAGCTCCAGCTGCGGGTCATCGAACCGAGGCCTTCCGCTGGCTAACCGGTCCTCCGTCCACTTACAAAATGACGGTTGGTTATGTTAGTCATACTACACATTATTAAACTCGTTGTAGGATGCCTGGGGGCAACGCCCCCGCGGCCTGGTCACAGACCACACCTACCGGTGGATCAAGGCCTGATCAACCTGGCTATTACTGCTGCCCGCATTCAACTCAACGTACGCACCACAGCCCGTCTGATCAGGAACTGGTTTCAGGAACCTGTCAAGAGGTTTGTCGGTAATTTTTCTCGTACACAGAGGAACAGCTCTGAAGAGTCGGGGACCTCTGACACTCATCTAGTTCGGTGTGCAGATTTGGGACGTCACTCCAGGATATTCAAGGTGCAAATTATGATGTACCTTTCTCGCTTACGTTCCAAGGAATATAATTGAAGACTTCAATTATTAGTAGTTGAAATGTGTGATGGGGAGGATAGTGTGCAGTACAAGGCAGTGATGGGGAGGATAGTGTGCAGTACAAGAGAGTGCTGGGGAGGATAGTGTACAGTACAAGGCAGTGATGGGGAGGATAGTGTACAGTACAAGGCAGTGATGGGGAGGAAAGTGTACAGTACAAGGCAGTGATGGGGAGGATAGTGTACAGAACAAGGCAGTGATGGGGAGGATAGTGTACAGTACAAAGCAGTGATGGGGAGGATAGTGTACAGTACAAGGCAGTGATGGGGAGGATAGTGTGCAGTACAAGGCAGTGATGGGGAGGATAGTGTGCAGTACAAGACAGTGCTGGGGAGAATAGTGTACAGTACAAGGCAGTGATGGGGAGGATAGTGTACAGTACAAGGCAGTGATGGGGAGGAAAGTGTACAGTACAAGGCAGTGATGGGGAGGATAGTGTACAGAACAAGGCAGTGATGGGGAGGATAGTGTACAGTACAAGGCAGTGATGGGGAGGAAAGTGTACAGTACAAGGCAGTGATGGGGAGGATAGTGTACAGAACAAGGCAGTGATGGGGAGGATAGTGTACAGTACAAAGCAGTGATGGGGAGGATAGTGTACAGTACAAGGCAGTGATGGGGAGGATAGTGTACAGTACAAGGCAGTGTTGGGGAGGAGAGTGTCGTCCTTGGACGGACCATCAACTGGGCGCTTGAGAAACATTCACTTCAGTTTCCTGGTGCTCTGCCCCCAGGCTCCACCCCCCCCCGTATGTGTCTCTCTCTGTCTCTCTGTCTATCCCTCTCCCTCTCCTGGTCTCAGACCTGGTCTCAGACAGGGCCGGGGATGGGGGGCGAGCGTTGAAACCCTTTCCAGGTAAAAACACTCTCTCTCTCTCTCAATGACTGATATTCTTAAGGTTTTCCTGGTATTATCCACGTCCCCCTCTCCCCTCTCCCTCCTCATAATGTCGGGGTCCTCAAGACAGTAAGATGATCTAAATGACCTGGCCTCTAATCTTGTGTTGATGTCTTCACTCCGTCTTAAGACAACACCAGCAACCCGACACCTCATCAACCGCCCCACTCGACTCCTAGGACATAGTCTAACCAGTGTCTACCTGGAGTCTACCCTGGATTCGATTTCGGGAATCACTAGGCCTCCCTATTGATAGCCTGTTCGACCAAGCCAAAAAAAAAAAATGGCTATAATCATAACCATAATTTTTAAAGGGGTGGACAGGTAAGCCAGCGGAAGGCCTCGGTCAGATGACCAAAAGCTCCAGTTGTGGGTCATAAAATGACTACGACGCCCATCGGGAAACAGTGTGGGATAAGCTAGGATAGCCTAGGATAGTGAAAGATAGGCTAGGATAGTGTAAGGTAATCTTGTTTCCTGACAAATCTTACCTAACCTAACCTGTCGGTGCCAGCTGCACTAAGTACACCGTATAACTACATCCCAGCTGAACAAGAACTAAGAACTTATCCAGTTCCCTCTTGAGGACAACCACAGGTCTGTGGGTAATTCCCCTTATCTATAAAACGAGGTTGTTGAGTACTGGTCCTTTTTCTTACAGTGTACACATTGTGTGATTTCAGAAAGCAGGTTTGTGATCAGTACCTCCAGAATTTTCCAGGTATAAATTATGATGTTTGTCTCTCGCCTACGTTCCAAGGAGTACAATTTAAGGGACTTCAAAGTGTTCGGATGTTTAAATGAATTCATACAGGCAGTGAAGTTTTCCGAACGTTCTGTGGCTCTGCAATATCTTCTGCCTTGAACAGAACTGTGTACAACAATATTCCAGCCTGGAGGGAACAAGTGACTTGAGAAATATCAGCATTGAATCAGCATTTGGCGTTTAAAATGTTCTAGTTATCCAGCCTATAATTTTCCCTACGGCTGTGATAACCTTTTTGTGAACTTCGAATGTGAGATAGTTTGACATTCTCACTCCCAAGTCTCTCACATTGAACTTGGTTCTATCATATAATCCACCAACTTCCTCCAGTGAGCACCGCTCACCTGTTACCATCTCTGCAGCTCCAGTATACAAGTCTGTGCTCTCATGCCTCTGGTTTAGCATAAAGGACTGACTATCTTCTACCAAGGCTGAGAACTTGATCAATTTAGAACTCTCTCCCCATTATAACAATCACCTCTGAATCTCAGCAATAAAGTCAGTAGAACAAACGTCACCACAATAAACATACCCGTGTCTGGATAAATTAGACGTGTGCAATACTTCGGTATCTTTGTGGAAACGTTTCGCAACATAGTAGCTTTATCAGTCCAATACAAAGAAGAATGGTGAAGATCAGGAGTTTGAGGTAATCAGTCCCTCATCCTGGAGTCGATGTAACTTGTCGGTACCGTGTACCACTTGTAAGGTGATAACTAGCAGCCTCGTAGCTTGCTACAAGACCGTAGTGTAGCACAGTGTAGTACCCCAGCAGAGGTTGACTGATCACTGCTAGCTGTACCCCAGCAGAGGGTGACTGCTCACTGCTAGCTGACGACCTGCTGGCCACTCAGGGCAGAACTACCAGGTTTTCAAGAGGGCGATGGATCATTATCTGCTGCAAGTCTATAATGAACCAGGTTGTGAGGGGCTATGCGGGTCTGAGGGCCGCTAGTACCAAGAACAGGTAGCGAGGACAGAACCCCGGACACCGGTGAGAGGTATGCGGTGCAGGTAAACAGGTCCCAGCAATGGCGGACCTATTTTTGGGGCCCTGAAGCTTGAACTGTTATGGGGCCCCCTTCGCAACCCCTTCTCATACAGCAGACCCAAAAATTTTAAACAATGTGGACTACAGTCACTTCTGGGGCCCCTCGGGGATTAGGGGCACTGTAAGCTTAAGCTTCAATAGTATCATAGTAGATCAGTCCCTGAATCCCAGGTACACAGGCTGAGCAAGACACTATCTCCAGGACCTGAATCCCAGGTACACAGGCTGAGCAAGACACTATCTCCAGGACCTGAGTCCCAGGTACACAGGCTGAGTAAGACACTATCTCCAGGACCTGAGTCCCAGGTACACAGGCTGAGTAAGACACTATCTCCAGGACCTGAGTCCCAGGTACACAGGCTGAGTAAGACACTATCTCCAGGACCTGAGTCCCAGGTACACAGGCTGAGTAAGACACTATCTCCAGGACCTGAGTCCCAGGTACACAGGCTGAGTAAGACACTATCTCCAGGACCTGCTGGTAAGTGCTGATATATTATCAGGCAACATGCTGAAAATAATGCGCCCACTAATATCTTACTGTGATTGATAATCAATTACCCTCATTCTAGCTAGAGTTGTTCCCCTGAACGAATCTACCTGGACTTCCTATTCATTTCTACAACACTGCAAGCTCCTGAAGATGTGTTGCTTGCAACACGAAAGGCCTAGAGCAATCATTCAAATACACCTGTGGTTTTTTTTTTTGCATTTTATTTACTGTCAAGTTCTACACTCTTCTTCCCTTCCTCTTCGCTGCCCCTCCACCCCTGTCCTCCGACCCCTTCCCCACCTTCCTCCACTTTCCTCCTCCTCCTCCTCCTCCATGAGCCACGATGTCTCCTTGTCAGCAACAATTTCCATAACTTGTGTGGCGGCAGTCTGATATTGGGACCAGAAGAGGAAATGGGAGAGGAAGGAGGGGAGGGAGGAGAGGAGGGAGGGGGGAGAGAGGAAAGGGAGGGTAAAGGGAGGAGTGGAAAGAGGGGAGTTCAGAGGGGAAGAAAGCATGGAAGGGGAGTGAATGGGAGAGAGAGAGAGGCGAAAAGGGTAGATAGAAAGAAGGGAGTTGAGAGGATAAGACCCGGCAGACGAGGGTCAAAACAGAGAACAAGAGCTTAATAAGAAGGTGGTGTTAGAGACAGTAACAGAGAGTGGTGTTAGAGACAGTAACAGAGAGTGGTGTTAGAGACAGTAACAGAGAGTGGTGTTAGAGACAGTAACAGAGAGTGGTGTTAGAGACAGTGACAGTGGTGTTAGAGACAGTGACAGTGGTGTTAGAGACAGTGACAGTGGTGTTAGAGACAGTGACAGTGGTGTTAGAGACAGTGACAGTGGTGTTAGAGACAGTGACAGTGGTGTTAGAGACAGTGACAGTGGTGTTAGAGACAGTAACAGAGTGGTGTTAGAGACAGTAACAGTGGTGTTAGAGACAGTAACAGTGGTGTTAGAGACAGTAACAGAGTGGTGTTAGAGACAGTAACAGAGTGGTGTTAGAGACAGTAACAGAGAGTGGTGTTAGAGACAGTAACAGAGTGGTGTTAGAGACAGTAACAGAGTGGTGTTAGAGACAGTAACAGAGTGGTGTTAGAGACAGTAACAGTGGTGTTAGAGACAGTAACAGTGGTGTTAGAGACAGTAACAGTGGTGTTAGAGACAGTAAGTGGTGTTAGAGACAGTAACAGAGTGGTGTTAGAGACAGTGACAGAGTGGTGTTAGAGACAGTGACAGAGTGGTGTTAGAGACAGTGACAGAGTGGTGTTAGAGACAGTGACAGAGTGGTGTTAGAGACAGTGACAGAGTGGTGTTAGAGACAGTAACAGAGTGGTGTTAGAGACAGTGACAGAGTGGTGTTAGAGACAGTGACAGAGTGGTGTTAGAGACAGTGACAGAGTGGTGTTAGAGACAGTGACAGAGTGGTGTTAGAGACAGTGACAGAGTGGTGTTAGAGACAGTGACAGAGTGGTGTTAGAGACAGTGACAGTGGTGTTAGAGACAGTGACAGAGTGGTGTTAGAGACAGTGACAGAGTGGTGTTAGAGACAGTGACAGAGTGGTGTTAGAGACAGTGACAGAGTGGTGTTAGAGACAGTGACAGAGTGGTGTTAGAGACAGTGACAGAGTGGTGTTAGAGACAGTGACAGAGTGGTGTTAGAGACAGTGACAGAGTGGTGTTAGAGACAGTGACAGAGTGGTGTTAGAGACAGTGACAGGTGGTGTTAGAGACAGTGACAGAGTGGTGTTAGAGACAGTGACAGAGTGGTGTTAGAGACAGTGACAGAGTGGTGTTAGAGACAGTGACAGAGTGGTGTTAGAGACAGTGACAGAGTGGTGTTAGAGACAGTGACAGAGTGGTGTTAGAGACAGTGACAGAGTGGTGTTAGAGACAGTGACAGAGTGGTGTTAGAGACAGTGACAGAGTGGTGTTAGAGACAGTGACAGAGTGGTGTTAGAGACAGTGACAGAGTGGTGTTAGAGACAGTGACAGAGTGGTGTTAGAGATAGTGAGAAGAGAGGGGGAAAAGGAGGAGGGTTAAGGCATGGAGGAAAGGGAGTGGGGGAGAGGGAGGAGTGGAATAAGAGAGAGAGGGGTAAAAAGAGAGAACCAGGAAATTGAAACTGAAATAGAAATTGAGGCGTCACTATATAGACAGAAACAGACAGATCCTGTGTTTCCTTCACGTGTTGTCAGGGGTGGGGGTGTTGTCAGGGTGTGCAGGGGGGTGTTGTCAGGGTGGGGGTGTTGTCAGGGGCAGAGAGTGTTGTCAGGGGTGGGGGTGTTGTCAGGGGCAGGAGTGTTGTCAGGGTGGGAGTGTTGTCAGGTGTGGGGGTGTTGTCTGGGGCAGGAGTGTTGTCAGGGTTGGGGTTTCAGGGTGGGTGTTGTCAGGGGTGGGGGTGTTGTCAGGGTGGGGGTGTGCAGGGGTGGGGGTGTTGTCAGGGGTGGGGGTGTTGTCAGGGTGGGGTGTTGTCAGGGGTGGGGGTGTTGTCAGGGGTGGGGGTGTTGTCAGGGGCAGGAGTGTTGTCAGGGATGTGTTGTCAGGGGTGGAGGTGTTGTCAGGGGGGAGTGTTGTCAGGGGTGGGGGTGTTGTCAGGGGTCGGGGTGTTGTCAGGGTGGGGGTGTTGTCAGGGGTGGGGGTGTTGTCAAGGGTGGGGGTGTTGTCAGGGTGGGGGTGTTGTCAGGGTGGGGGTGTTGTCAGGGGTGGGGGTGTTGTCAGGGGTGGGGGTGTTGTCAGGGGTGGGGTGTTGTCAGGGGTGGGGGTGTTGTCAAGGGTGGGGTGTTGTCAGGGGTGGAGGTGTTGTCAAGGGTTGGGGGTGTTGTCAGGGGTGGGGGTGTTGTCAGGGGTGGGGTGTTGTCAGGGGTGGGGGTGTTGTCAGGGTGGGGTGTTGTCAGGGGGGTGTTGTCAGGGTGGGGGTGTTGTCAGGGTGGGGGTGTTGTCAGGGTGGGGTGTTGTCAGGGGGGGGTGTTGTCAGGGGTGGGGTGTTGTCAGGGGTGGGGGTGTTGTCAGGGGTGGGGGTGTTGTCAGGGGTGGTGGTGTTGTCAAGGGTGGGGGAATGTTGTCAGGGGTGGGGGAATGTTGTCAGGGGTGGGGGAATGTTGTCAGGGGTGGGGAATGTCTGGTTTACTTTCCCTACACCCTATCTCCCTGCCTCATTACCTCCCTCTCTTCTCATTTCCTTCTCTCACTTCCCCTCCACCATATCTTACATTTTTCTTCTCCCTTTCTCCCTCCCCCTCCGTCCTCTGGTATATCCCCCCCCTCTCACCAACCCTCTTCCTCACATTTCCCTCTATAAATGCCTCCACTCCCCTCTCTTAGTCTGTGTCATTAAATATGTCAGAGAAACATAGTTAACTGCTGGTGTTACCACTGTGTAACTATCATACAGAACAGTGTAGCAACACACTGCTGGTGTTACCACTGTGTAACTATCATATAGAACAGTGTAGCAGTACACTGCTGGTGTTACCACTGTGTAACTATCATACAGAACAGTGTAGCAGTACACTGCTGGTGTTACCACTGTGTAACTATCATATAGAACAGTGTAGCAACACACTGCTGGTGTTACCACTGTGTAACTATCATATAGAACAGTGTAGCAGTACACTGCTGGTGTTACCACTGTGTAACTGTTATATAGAACAGTGTAGCAGTACACTGCTGGTGTTACCACTGTGTAACTATCATATAGAACAGTGTAGCAACACACTGCTGGTGTTACCACTGTGTAACTATCATATAGAACAGTGTAGCAGTACACTGCTGGTGTTACCACTGTGTAACTATCATATAGAACAGTGCAGCAGCACACTGCTGGTGTTACCACTGTGTAACTGTTATATAGAACAGTGTAGCAGTACACTGCTGGTGTTACCACTGTGTAACTATCATATAGAACAGTGCAGCAGTACACTGCTGGTGTTACCACTGTGTAACTATCATATAGAACAGTGTAGCAGTACACTGCTGGTGTTACCACTGTGTAACTGTTATATAGAACAGTGTAGCAGTACACTGCTGGTGTTACCACTGTGTAACTATCATATAGAACAGTGTAGCAGCACACTGCTGGTGTTACCACTGTGTAACTATCATACAGAACAGTGCAGCAGTACACTGCTGGTGTTACCACTGTGTAACTATCATATAGAACAGTGTAGCAACACACTGCTGGTGTTACCACTGTGTAACTGTTATATAGAACAGTGTAGCAACACACTGCTGGTGTTACCACTGTGTAACTTATATAGAACAGTGTAGCAGCACACTGCTGGTGTTACCACTGTGTAACTGTCATATAGAACAGTGTAGCAGCACACTGCTGGTGTTACCACTGTGTAACTATCATACACTGCTGGTGTTACCACTGTGTAACTATCATACACTGCTGGTGTTACCACTGTGTAACTATCATACACTGCTGGTGTTCCCACTTTTATAAAAAAAATCCCATCTGCTCCCACTGACCCATCCACTCTGCCTCTCTTCTCTGCTTCCAAGCAGATATAGCAGCAGACTGGGGCTCTTCCACTCTGCCCCTCTCTCCTGTCTTCCAGGCAGATATAGCAGCAGACAGAGACGAGTAATCCTTTGCTAAATCCAGGCACCTTTGTACAGAGTCACGTGTGGTTCAGTGTTAATCCTGCCCCAAGGTCACACTCGTCATCTGTACTGTTATGAGTCCTCAGTCATAATTACTTTAATTATCACTACAGCTATATATACCATCACTCCTGATACCACTACCTCTTCCACCACCGCCACTACTACGACATCTACTACTACAACTACCACCACCACTATTAATACTGTTACTTAAATTTCTACTACCAATACCACAATTTTAAGCACCACGACACTGCCAACAACACAAACGACTACTACAACTAATGTCATTACTACTACTATTACTACTGCTACTGTCATTACTACTACTATTACTACTGTTAATGGCCTTTCTCGCTACTGACTGTATAAATATTTTTCAAAAATATACATAAGAGGTTGCATTACACATGAGGTAACTTACCTGTGTTAACTTCATGTAATCAATTACCTGTGACGTCACAACCGCAAGGAAAATCAAACTGGATAACTAGAACCTTTAAAACAGTTGATATCAAACCAATGATACTCTTTTTGAAGTCACCTGTTCTCTCTAGGCTGGAATACTGCTGTACAATAACAGCCGTTGTACGGAAGGTGAAATCGCAGACCTGAACAATGTACGGAAAACCATTACTGGCCATATAAATTTGGTCAAACATCTAAGTTATTAGAAATGCCTTAAGTCCCTTGAAGTTTACACCTTGGACTCAGCTAAAAGAAATATTATAATTTACATATGGGAAAAAGTCTAAGAGGGATTGGCCCCAAATCTCCACACCAAAATTATTCCCTACGACAGCAAGGAGCTACGACAGCAAGGAGCTACGACAGCAAGGAGCTACGACAGCAAGGAGCTACGGCAGATGGTGCGAAAAAGCCACAATGAAAAGCAGGAATGCAATGAGAATTCAGTAAGATTAAAGTGACCAGGATTTCAACACCAAAAACTACCATAAGACTCATCAACGCCCCGAAACAACCCTTTCCCCCTCGAAAAACAGCACCACCACACTCAACAACTCCCCCGAAACCACCACCACCACATTCAACCCTCCCCCATCCCGAAACCACCACCGCCACACAACAACCACCACCGCAAAACCAGCACCACCACACTCAGCCACCACCGCAAAACCAGCACCACCACACTCAGCCACCACCGCAAAACCAGCACCACCACACTCAACCACCACCGCAAAACCAGCACCACCACACTCAACCACCGCCACTAAGAAAAACAAGCACACCGTCAACACCATTATAGTTGGGCAAAGTGGCATGGTTCTTAAGAGAGCAGTGTAGCAATAAACAGCAGAGTGCTGTATGAAGTAACCCCCACAACCAAGCCTGTATATAGCTGCTTCTCACACACATAATTACCTCCTTCTTACCCAAACAAACTCCACCATAACGCTTGCCCACACCTTGTAATGTTGACTCACAACATACCTGTGATTACTGGTCTCCACGCTCCCTCTGTCCTCCCTGTCCGCTCTGAGACCAGCCTTACTTGAGTACCTCACGTACGTACATACATGTGTGTGTGTGTAAACACTGGGGAGTTGAATGATAGCTCTAGGCCTTTCGTGTTGCAATCAACATATCAGGAGCTTGCAATGTTGCAGAAAAGAGGTGGAAGTCCAAGCAGATACGATCACAGGGAACGCCTTTGAGCCAGCAAACACCTTTCAAGTGTTTTGATAGATTTCCTGCTGCCACAGCCCGGTCCTGGGCCAGGAGTGTCTGGTCACCTAGGCTGTTGATGCTGGCGGCCCGCTGGCCCATATATGCTTCACGTTTTTCAAACGAGAGCCGGGGACAAGAGCTACATATAAATCTCATACAGGCGAGTATATACAAAGCACGCGCCTGAGTACATATAACGCACACACGTCTGAGAGTACACAGAAGTCTGGACTAATAACGTCAATCTCAAAGTTATAAACAAAACTTATTTTGATCTGTCTCAAGTGTTAGCAAAAACAACTTCCACTGTGCTCACTAGGCTCAGAAAACAAGTGGCTGGGGAGTAGGCCTCATGGTAGGGAGTAAGCAGGGAGTCTTATGAGTAAGCAGGGAGTCTGCTGGAGTAGGCAGGGAGTCTGCTGGAGTAGGCAGGGAGCCTGCTGGAGTAGGCAGGGAGCCTGCTGGAGTAGGCAGGGAGTCTGCTGGGAGGCAAGCAGGGAGGGCGCTCTGCCGGAGAGCAAGGAATGCCAGGGGTGAGGCGTGGAAAGGTTGGGTTGGAGGTGGTGGTCAGAGAATCTCGGGAAAGAACATAATAAAGGAGGACCACTGCAACACTGGCCCATACTTGGCAGGTCTTTCTCAAACCCAAACCCACTAAAAAAAACATTTCCCCCAACCCATTAACAATGTTACCCACGGAATAAGCTTTGATAACCCTATACCTTTGATAAGGTATAGGTATACCTTTGATGATGTATAGGTATACCTTTGATGTATAGGTATACCTTTGATGATGTATAGGTATACCTTTGATGCATAGGTATACCTTTGATGATGTATATGTATACCTTGATGATAGGTATCCTTGATGATGTATATCTACTACCTTGTGATGCCAGTCTTCAGTGTCTTTCTACTCCGAGCCCAGCAGGTCGCTCAAGACATACACTCTAGTGTGAAAGGCACCATACACAGCCAAGCCTAACCTTGTGTAACATTAATAATAATAATAATAATAATAATAATCCTTATTTCTTTCTTTCATTGCAGAAAAATCGAGTATATCAGCAGTGTGCTGCTAACGTATTGTACATAATGTTTACACTGTCATACTCCTTCACAATGTAGACAGTGGATCTGTCTACAATACAGGCTCACTTGTACAATTAGTTTAGCATGTGTAAATTACCTAGGATAGCACAAAAAAAGTCAGTCGATGTGACTTATTTCCACTGGGGTCCATGTGTTAGTGTCCACCAGCCCAGGTAGCCATCAGGTAACTGTAGGACAGTGTTCCACGTACCCTCTGAGAACTTCGATCTTCATTCTGGCAAAATGACTGGTTAAAAGAACTCACGAGAGAGTACAAATAAGAGAGTACACACGCAAATTAATTCCCCCCCTTTCACTCTCTCACTTGACTTGCTGCCACTCAAAGAAAACGGAACAGAGGCGAGGGAAAAAAAAAACCGTGTGCTTGAGGGGTGACTCGTTAAAATGTTTTGTTGTGGTGGCTGGCCGCTTCTGGAGCTGCCACAAAACCACTCACTTCATTCATTAAGCGCGCTCATTCATTCAGTAAGGCCGTCAATTTCCGCGACAAGAGTGCATTCACTGTGAGGCAGTAGGCAAGTAGACAACCAGTCACTGTGAAGCAGTACGCTGGTAGACAACCAGTCACTGTGAAGCAGTACGCTGGTAGACATCCAGTCACTGTGAAGCAGTACGCTGGTAGACAACCAGTCACTGTGAGGCAGTACGCTGGTAGACAACCAGTCACTGTGAGGCAGTACGCTGGTAGACATCACTGAGGCAGTAGGCTGGTATACATCACTATGAGTAAGTAGGCTGGTAGACATCATCACTGTGAGGCAGTAGGCTGGTAGACATCATCCCTGTGAGGCAGTAGGCTGGTAGACATCATCCCTGTGAGGCAGTAGGCTGGTAGACATCATCCCTGTGAGGCAGTAGGCTGGTAGACAACCAGTCACTGAGGCATCACCCTCCTCTTATTTGTGTGTGGAATGGAAGCCAGTTAAATGCTGCGAACTCTGGCGCACTACTGGGCTTGTCTTCGTCTCAGGAACATGTAAGATACCAGGTAAATTTTACAAACTTATTCTGCCTTTCAGTAAATACTTTTTTTAATATTTTTTTACATTAATATTTCCTTTCCAATTTAGGCTTGGTCTGAAGTCGGGTCGTGGGGAAGGGGGATGATTTCTACGATCACTAACATACATCCAGTGTAACAACTGCCACTGGTTTCGTAAGACACATGTGTAACACCTGAGTATTTTTTGAGAGACGTTTCGAGAGAGAAGCGGGAGCCAATGGAAGAAGTAGAGAGATGTAGCAGTTGAATGCGTAGTCATATGTGGGCGGGGCCCACTAGTGGTACTATGTCAGGCTCATAAGGTGGACCACAAGTTTAACAACGTAGATGTAGATGTGGAGAGAGACGCAGCCCAGCTGGTCGACAACTGCTTCATATGTTGCCTCACTGCTTCATGTATTGATTATTAAATGACCCACTCGTTAAATTCGCTGATATACGATACTACGTTAATCTGAAAACACGTATGATCATATTTTTCAATGTGTTTGATCCCCCAAATAGAGGAAAACCAGCGGTTATTGAAGCAGTGAGTGGTTCATCACATGACTGACACCTGTGTCAGGATCCCCAGCAGGTGTACACCTGCTGGGGATCCTGGCGCAGTAAGTCATCACATGACTAACACTTGCAACTGAGTGCAGGACAAACTCAAGCCATTCAACAGAGCAAAAGTTTCATGCACGAGACGTGAGAGTTTTGATGTCAGAAGATGTCACATTTAAGGATCACAACAATGTTGTCGCTGCTACCGCAAGTAAATTGATAAGCTAGATAACTAGAACTTTCAAGACTAGAGATGCTGAGCCAATGGTGATACTCCAAATCACTTGTTCTATCTGCTGTATACTACCAGCCTCCTTCAAGGCAAGTAAGACTGATGAAATGGCAAAGATAGAGAACTTTCACTGCCAGTATATACTCAATCAAACATCTAAAACACTGTGAACAGCTGAAGTTCTCTGAGCTGTACTCCTTGGAATGTAGGCGAGAAAGGTACATTATAACCTACACCTGGAAAATCCTGGAGGGACTGGTCCCAAAACCGAACACTGAAATCACTCCACATGACCACGAGACTGACACACGGTGCAGAGAACTTACAATAAAAAGCAGGAAGCGATGAATACATTGAGAAGTTCTCGACTCCTTAACCCTCCTTGTATAAGCGAAATTACCACAACAACCTCTGGCTGTCTTCAAAAAGAAACTTGACAAGTTTCTCAAATCAGTTCCTATAGTTCGTACATTAAGCTACGTGCGGGTAGCAGCCTGAATGATCAGGACTTGATGCAACGGGAGGCCTGGTCCTAGACCAGGCCATATAGGGGGCGTTGTCCCCCATTTAAGCATCCTTCAGATATAAGTAAGTTTATTCAGGTATAGACAAATACAGTAACAGATTATCATACATAGCAGCATGTGTAGAGAACCCAGGATAACCCAAAAAAGCCAGACAGTGACTTATTTTCATTGGGGTGCTTAAATCACACGAGTAACACCTGCATCAACACATGTTCCCCTGAACAACCCACCACCACCATCCTCCCGGTAATTTATGCAACGATTTCACTCTAATTTGCAAAGTTATAATTATGTATCCACTGGGAGATAATAAAACACTTTGTAAGCTTTGTACGCGTGTTGCCCTGCCACTGTGATGTGTTGTTGCAGTGGTCACTCAGTGGCTCTGGTGACTGTAGTCACCACCACCCACTGCTGGTGTGACCTGCAGTGGTGACTAGTCACCACCACCCACACTGGTGGTGACTGGGGGTCACCAGCCTCACCCACCACATATTAAGGACATACCTTTGATATTCCTTTGATGAGTTCCCAGAGTTTGTCTATTTCCGTAGCCCGGCCATGGGTCAGGCTCGTCTGGTGCTAGCCCGGTCAACCAGGCTGTTGTTGCTTGTGGCCCGCTGTCCCACATATCCATCACAGCCTGGCTGATCTGACACATGGTGAAGATAATTGTCCAGTTTCCTCTTCAAGACTGGGACCAGCTTGTCTGGCTGGTGATAAACGTACAGGGGTTCGAGCCTCTACCACTCCCTGCCTTGAATAACCCACACGGGTTTAACGCTTCACATAAATAATTCACCAAATAAAATATCCCGACTATTTTTATATTGTGTAAGATTTTACGAAAGGATAAACCCGCATGGGTGATTCAGCACAAGAAGCAGTGGAGGGTTGATTCCCCACACTCCCTGACAACCTCCCACACCCCTGACAACCTCCCCACACCCCTGACAACCTCCCACACCCCTGACAACCTCCCCACACCCCTGACAACCTCCCGTGCGTTCAGTGGAGCCTGACCTGTGACCGGTCAAGCTGTTGGTGCTGACACAAGCGTCATGGGAACATTACCAGCAGAAATATCTTACTGGTCGGCCTGGTCTGAGACCAGGCCTCCTAACTGTGACGTAAATATTACAGAAGCAAGAATAATTAAGCACACAGATGAAGATGAATGTAAGAACTTGTAAGAGAAGAAAATCAGTCTTGCCAGAGTGTAGAACATTTATCAGGCTTCTTCCCTTCTATTCTGGTAATGTGAGAGAAGGTTAGATGTTGTCTACCACCCTAATGTCTACAGGGAAAGTGCAGGCAGCAGCAGGATGGTAAGGAAGGATCAGGCAGCTGCAGGATGGTAAGGAAGGATCAGGCAGCTGCAGGCTGGTAAGGAAGGATCAGGCAGCTGCAGGCTGGTAAGGAAGGATCAGGCAGCTGCAGGATGGTAAGGAAGGATCAGGCAGCTGCAGGATGGTAAGGATCAGGCAGCTGCAGGATGGTAGGGAAGGATCAGGCAGCAGCAGGATGGTAAGGAAGGATCAGGCAGCTGCAGGATGGTAAGGAAGGATCAGGCAGCAGCAGGATGGTAAGGAAGGATCAGGCAGCTGCAGGATGGTAAGGATCAGGCAGCTGCAGGATGGTAGGGAAGGATCAGGCAGCTGCAGGCTGGTAAGAAGGATCAGGCAGCTGCAGGCTGGTAGGGAAGGATCAGGCAGCTGCAGGCTGGTAGGGAAGGATCAGGCAGCTGCAGGCTGGTAGGGAAGGAGCAGGCAGCTGCAGGCTGGTAGGGAAGGATCAGGCAGCTGCAGACTGGTAAGGAAGGATCAGGCAGCTGCAGGCTGGTAGGGAAGGAGCAGGCAGCTGCAGGCTGGTAGGGAAGGATCAGGCAGCTGCAGGCTGGTAGGGAAGGATCAGGCAGCTGCAGGCTGGTAGGGAAGGATCAGGCAGCTGCAGGCTGGTAAAGAAGGATCAGACAGCTGCAGGCTGGTAGGGAAGGATCAGGCTACTGCAGGTTGGTAGGGAAGGATCAGGCAGCTGCAGGCTGGTAGGGAAGGATCAGGCAGCTGCAGGCTGGTAGGGAAGGATCAGGCAGCTGCAGGCTGGTAGGGAAGGATCAGGCTACTGCAGGTTGGTAGGGAAGGATCAGGCAGCTGCAGGCTGGTAGGGAAGGATCAGGCAGCTGCAGGCTGGTAGGGAAGGACCAGGCAGCTGCAGGCTGGTAGGGAAGGACTAGGCAGCTGCAGGCTGGTAGGGAAGCACCAGGCAGCTGCAGGCTGGTAGGGAAGGATCAGGCAGCTGCAGGCTGGTAGGGAAGGATCAGGCAGCTGCAGGCTGGTAGGGAAGGAGCAGGCAGCTGCAGGCTGGTAGGGAAGGATCAGGCAGCTGCAGGCTGGTAGGGAAGGATCAGGCAGCCAGGATGGTAGGGAAGGATCAGGCAGCTGCAGGCTGGTAGGAAGGACAGGCAGCTGCAGGCTGGTAGGGAAGGATCAGGCAGCTGCAGGCTGGTAGGAAGGATCAGGCAGCTGCAGGCTGGTAGGAAGGATCAGGCAGCTGCAGGCTGGTAGGAAGGATCAGGCAGCTGCAGGCTGGTAGGGAAGGATCAGGCACTGCAGGTGGTGGAAGGATCAGGCAGCTGCAGGCTGGTAGGAAGGATCAGGCAGCTGCAGGCTGGTAGGAAGGATCAGGCAGCGCAGGCTGGTAAAGGACAGGCACTGCAGGTTGGTAGGAAGGATAGCAGCGCAGGCTGGTAGGGAAGGACAGGCAGCGCAGGCGGTAGGAAGGACAGGCAGCTGCAGGCTGGTAGGAAGACAGGCAGCTGCAGGCTGGTGGAAGACAGGCAGCTGCAGGCTGGTGGAAGGATCAGGCAGCTGCAGGCTGGTAGGAAGGACAGGCAGCTGCAGGCTGGTGGGAAGGATCAGGCTGCAGGCTGGTAGGGAAGATCGGCAGCTGGGCTGGTAGGGAGGATCGGCAGCTGCAGGCTGGTGGAAGGATCAGGCAGCTGCGGCTGGTAGAGGAAGGGGGACAGGCAGCGCAGGCTGGTAGAGGATCAGGCACTGCAGGCTGGTAGAAGTGGCACTGCAGGCTGGTGAAGGATCAGCAGCTGAGGCTGGTAGGAAGGACAGCAGCTGGGCTGGTGGAAGACAGCAGCTGCAGGTGGTAGGGAGCAGCTGCACTGGTAGGAAGGACAGGCAGCTGCAGGTGGTAGGAAGAAGGTGCAGGTGGAAAAGCATCGGGGGCAGCTGGTGGTGGGAGGATCAGGCAGCTGCAGGCTGGTAGGGAAGGCAGCTGCAGGCTGGTGAAGGACAGGCAGCTGCAGGCGGTAGGGGAGCGCAGGTGAGAAGGATCAGGCAGCTGCAGGCTGTGAGGATCAGCAGCTGCAGGCTGTAGGGATCAGGCAGCTGCAGGTGGTAGGGACAGGCAGCTGAGGCTGGTGAAGGATAGCAGCTGCAGGCTGTAGGGAAGACCAGGCAGCTGCAGGCTGGTAGGAAGGATCAGGCAGCTGCAGGCTGGTAGGAAGGATCAGGCAGCTGCAGGTGGTAGGGAAGGAGCAGGCAGCTGCAGGCTGGTAGGAAGGATCAGGCAGCTGCAGGCTGGTAGGAAGGATCAGCAGCGCAGGTGGTAGGAGGTCAGCAGCTGCAGGCTGGTAGGAAGGACAGGCAGCTGCAGGCTGGTAGGAAGGATCAGCAGCTGCAGGCTGGTAGGAAGGATGGCAGCTGCAGGCTGGTGAAGGATCAGCAGCTGCGGCTGGTAGGAAGGATCAGGCAGCTGCAGGCTGGTAGGAAGGATCAGGCACTGCAGGTGGTAGGGAAGGATCAGGCAGCTGAGGCGGTAGGAAGGATCAGGCAGCTGCAGGCTGGTAGGAAGGACAGGCACTGCAGGTGGTAGGGAAGGATCAGGCACTGCAGGCTGGTAGGGAAGGACAGGCAGCTGCAGGCTGGTAGGAAGGACAGGCAGCTGCAGGCTGGTAGGAAGACCAGGCAGCTGCAGGCTGGTAGGGAAGACAGGCAGCTGCAGGTGGTAGGAAGGACAGGCAGCTGCAGCTGGTAGGAAGGATCAGGCAGCTGCAGGCTGGTAGGAAGGATCAGGCAGCTGCAGGCTGGTAGGAAGATCGGCAGCTGCAGGCTGGTAGGAAGGATCGGCAGCTGCAGGCTGGTAGGGAAGGACAGGCAGCTGCGGCTGGTAGGAAGGATCAGCAGCTGCGGTGGAAGGACAGGCAGCTGCAGGCTGGTAGGGAAGGACAGCAGCTGCAGGCTGGTAGGAGGACAGGCAGCTGCAGGCTGGTAGGAAGGATCAGGCACTGAGGCTGGTAGGAAGGACAGCAGTGAGTGGTGCAGCTGGCTGGAGGCAGGCAGCTGCAGGCTGGAGGAAGGAGCTAGGAGCAGCTGCAGGCTGGTAGGAAGGACAGGCAGCTGCAGGCTGGTAGGAAGGACAGGCAGCTGCAGGCTGGTAGGAAGGACAGGCAGCTGCAGGCTGGTAGGGAAGATCAGGCAGCTGCAGGCTGGTAGGGAAGGAGCAGGCAGCTGCAGGCTGGTAGGGAAGGACAGGCAGCTGCAGGTGTAGGGAAGGATCAGGCAGCTGGCAGGCACAGTGGTAGGGAAGGATCAGGCAGCTGCAGGCTGGTAGGGAAGGATCAGGCAGCTGCAGGCTGGTAGGGAAGGATCAGGCAGCTGCAGGCTGGTAGGGAAGGATCAGGCAGCTGCAGGCTGGTAGGGAAGGATCAGGCAGCTGCAGGCTGGTAGGGAAGGATCAGGCAGCTGCAGGCTGGTAGGGAAGGATCAGGCAGCTGCAGGCTGGTAGGAAGGATCAGGCAGCTGCAGGCTGGTAGGGAAGGATCAGGCAGCTGCAGGCTGGTAGGGAAGGATCAGGCAGCTGCAGGCTAGTAGGAAGGAGCAGGCAGCTGCAGGCTGGTAGGAAGGATCAGGCAGCTGCAGGCTGGTAGGAAGGATCAGGCAGCTGCAGGCTAGTAGGGAAGGAGCAGGCAGCTGCAGGCTGGTAGGGAAGGATCAGGCAGCTGCAGGCTGGTAGGGAAGGAGCAGGCAGCTGCAGGCTGGTAGGGAAGGATCAGGCAGCTGCAGGCTGGTAGGGAAGGATCAGGCAGCTGCAGGCTGGTAGGGAAGGAGCAGGCAGCTGCAGGCTGGTAGGGAAGGATCAGGCAGCTGCAGGCTGGTAGGGAAGGAGCAGGCAGCTGCAGGCTGGTAGGGAAGGAGCAGGCAGCTGCAGGCTGGTAGGGAAGGAGCAGGCAGCTGCAGGCTGGTAGGGAAGGATCAGGCAGCTGCAGGCTGGTAGGGAAGGATCAGGCAGCTGCAGGCTTCCCACACTCGTCAAGAGAGGTCCAGGACACTGCATAGTTTCCATTGGGGTCATGTTTACGATGTGTGAAGTGAGGGAGTGTGAGTGGAGGTCACACTGGTGGTGGTGGTCACACTGCTGGTGGTGGTGGTGCTGCTGCTGCTGCTAGTTCTTCTGTTGCTGCTGCTGCTGCTATTTTCTGCATCAACTGCTAGTTCTCCTACTGCTGCAAGTTCTGTTGCTAGTTCTGCTGCTGCTGCTGTTAGTTCTGCTGCTGCTAGTTCTCCTACTGCTGCAAGTTCTGCTGCTAGTTCTCCTACTGCTGCAAGTTCTGCTGCTAGTTCTCCTACTGCTGCAAGTTCTGCTGCTGCTGTTAGTTCTGCTGCTGATTCTGTATTTGTTACTGCTGTTGCTAGTTCTGCAGTTGTTGCTATTAGCTGCTTCTGAATATGTTCTTGTTACTGCTGCTTTTGCTGCTGATCTTGCAGATGTTGCTATTGGTGTTGGTTCTTCAGTTGCTGCTGCTTGACGTAAGTCTAAGTTCCCTTACTGACCACCTGGTCAACCAGGCTGTTAGTACTAGCTGCTGGCATGCTCACTCAGCCATTAGCTGATCACACACTTCCAGGAGAGTTCAATCACGTTTCCTCTTAGCTACCACCGGCTCTGTTCTAGACCAGATTTCCCTGCTGACAGCCTGATATCAGTGAGGCTGTTGGTGCTAGCAGCAGCAGCACGTAGTGTGCAGCAGTGCAGCCTAGCTCATCAGGAACTCGCTTCAACAACTAGTCCGTAAATACACAAAATCAAACTATTTTATTTTCAACAGCACTGACCCTCCCTCACCAGGGAGGGTCACCCCAAAAACGAAAATGAATTTACCATTAACCATTCAATCACTTTTATCAGGAGGGACATAATCACGACATACAAAACACTCAGAATATCAGAGTGGATAGTTAGATATAGCTTTGACCTACCTTGGGACAGAATAATTAGGGACGATATAGATCCAAAGGACTTGGGAATAATTATGTCTGCTGATCTGTCGTTTAAAGACCATAACAAGACAAAGATCACAACAGCCAGGAAGATGACGGGGTGGGTATTGAGAACTTTCAAAACAAGGGAAATAATGCCGATGGTGACACTATTCAAATCGCTAGTGCTCCCTCACTTAGAATACTGCTCAGTGCTGACGGCCCCGTTCAGGGCAGGAGAAATAGCAGAGCTGGAACAAATCCAGAGATCGTTTACGGCTCACATTGAGCCATTGAAACATCTAAATTATTGGGAACGCCTTCAAGTCTTGAACATGTACTCATTGGAGCGGAGGAGAGAGAGATACATGATAATATATACATGGAAAGTACTTGAGGGCCTGGTCCCAAATCTGCACACTGCCATAACAACATACTGGAGTGAGAGATATGGGAGAAAGTGTAAAATAAACCCAGTGAGGAGCAGGGGTGCGGTGGGGACAATACGGGAGCACTGTATTAACATCCAGGGTCCCAGACTATTCAACATCTTACCAGAAGATATCCGAAACACGGCTGGAACCAGTGTAGAAGCCTTCAAGAGGAAACTGGACAAATATCTTCACCAGGTGCCAGATCAACCAGGCTGTGATGGATATGTGGGGCAGCGGGCCTCCAGCAGCAACAGCCTGGTTGACCAGGCAAGCACCAGACGAGCCTGGCCCATGGCCGGGCTCAGAGAGTAGATACTCTCGAAACTCTTCAAATGTTCAAAGGTATATCAAAGTATGGCGAGTGGAAAATTTGAAGAGGTGGGAGGTAATAAGCACAATAAACAGTTTCAAGAGTAGGTACGATCGGGCTCTAGAGGACAGAAAGCAATAAAGCCAGACTTACACAGCTAGCAGAGTTTCGATAGTTTTTCTACTCCGGGAGGGCGGCCTTGGGCCAGGCGAGTGTCAGGTTCTTCTTAGATGGCCAGAAACACACTGTAGGCCGTTATACAGAACGATATATTGAGTAAATACTTGGTGAAGTTCACCTGGCCTCCCGCGACACTGTCTAACCTCACGGCGCATGTGCCCGGCATACGGGAGTCCGTGACGTCATGGATACCAAGTATCGAAATATATTGACACAGAAAGTATTTGAACTATGCTGACAAGTTGTCTAGTGGAGCCTACTGTGCACCTGTGATCTTGTGTGGAGCCTACCTGTATGTGTAGGGTAGTCGAGCGTAGGAGAATGTAGGGGAGGTGGAGCCTACTTGTAGTGCACCTGTGATCTTGTGTGGAGCCTACCTGTATGTGTAGGGTAGTCGAGCGTAGGAGAATGTAGGGGAGGTGCGTTGATGCAACTAGAGTCTTCCCGTGTTACAGCTTGAAGCTAAGCTGGCCCAGCTTAACCATTTATATTAAATTTAAAACGTAAATGATTGCCTCGTGTCTGTGTCACTCTGTGTATGTTTATGTATGTTTGTATGAATATGTACATGTGAATGTTTATGGATGCGTGTGTGTGCATGTTTGAACTATATATATATATATATATATATATATATATATATATATATATATATATATATATATATATCGTGTGGTTCTTGATGGAATTGGTAATAAACAAACGTAGCTTGGTTGGTAACTTATATACTGGTGAAAATGGGAGAACACTCAGAGCCGCCTTCACCTGACCTACTCTTCAATCCTGACTTGAACTGAGGCTAGTGAGTTAGGTTAGGTAAGGTTCGTCGGGACACCGGACAAGTGTTTCCTGACGTGGGTCTTAGTCAGATGATGTCCCGCCGTTGGAGCTTTTGGTCATCTGACCGAGGCCTTCCGCTGGCTTACCGGTCCACCCCTTTAAAAAATTATGGTGTGAGGCTAGTGAGCGAGAGACGCTCACGGTATTCAAAGGGTGACCTATGACATGCTAGGTCAGCAGAAAGACTAGTAACGGACAGTGATCACGTGAAAAACTTGTGACTCATTAACGGTTGGTAAGATTACTATATATATATATATATATATATATATATATATATATATATATATATATATATATATATATATTATATATATATATATGCTAAAAACACGAATGATAAGAATGTTTCTGGTCGTGGACCGGGCCGGAACACCCTCCAGGTATGTGGGAGCCATGTTAGGTTTAAAACAAAGCCAGTACCTGTAACAACCCCACCCCAGCATAAACAAAAACATCAGTCATGATTATGGTACACAATAATGAAAAGTTGACAAGTAAGACACATGTGCAACAGTTAGGTATCTTTATTCAGAAACGTTTCGTCTACACAGTAGGCTTCTTCAGTCGAGTACAGAGGAGGCAGCAGAAGCAGTAGAGATGTGAAGACGATGTAATCAGTCCAACACCCTTGAAGACGTATACCTATTATGTATACCTATCATAGATAGGTATACATGCAAAACAACCACTGTGAACAAAATAGTGAAATACCAAGCGATTTCGTGATTTCTCACATTATCCAGGACCTGTCACAGATCCTTGATAATATGAGAAATCACGAAAGCGGTTGAAATTTCACTACTTTTCCACAGTGGTTGTTGTGCATATTGTGATATGAGGTGTTTACTGTGGTGTTATTGCATCACAGGTATACATAACACAAGACAGTCGTGTGGGGAGATTCAACCAATTCCATTCCGACAAGAAATACATTACATACATTATTCCAGGAACACCCGTCATCTGTTTCCAGAGATTGTGACCCCTTCCAGCAAGGCCTGGAGCCAGGCTGCCATCTGGAACTTGGATGAGGTCAGTGGCACTTAAAGAATGATCCACACACATAAAGAGAAACAAAGAGAAGATGCAAGTTAGAGACACAGACTTCCTCTTCATGCAAACATTAACAACCGAACTTTCTCAACATCAAGAAAGAACTGTCGATTTAGCGAATTGAATAGAACAGCTCAGTAGCAACAGCAACTTCAGTAGGAGAAACAGAGAGCAGCAATGATAAGAGAAACAGCAAGTAAAACAGTGTGGCAGCGCCAGACACACAGCAACAGCACCTCAGTAGGGGAAACAAACAGCAGCGCCAGAGAAACAGTAGCAGGAGGGGTGCGTGACTGCGGACTTAGCAAATTATGACGTTTAACTGTTTTTGTTCTCTCTCTCTCTCTCTCTCTCTCTCTCTCTCTCTCTCTCTCTCTCTCTCTTTACAACCACACTCTTTATATACTTCTTCCTCCTCTTCCTCTCCTCTCTTTGTTCCCCTTGCCTCTTCTTTGTCTATGTTACTACACTTGCTTCCTTTTTTCCCCTCTTTTTGTTTATACTTTGTCGACTTTGTTTGCTCATCTGCGTATTCCTTGTATATGTTTGCTGGAATTTATTTGTTGATGTATCTCAAAGTGCAATGATGTGTTTGTTACTTGTTTATATTTGTTCGTTTGTTTTTTCCTTGGCAAAGTTTGCAGTTACTTGTAGGATTTAATTTACATGTTGCTTTTGTTTATTTGCTTAGATTTTTGTTTGTTTGCTGTAGTTGGTTAGCTGGCATGTGTTTGTTTGTCACTGAAATGTATTTGTTGATTAGCTGACCTTTCGTTTTTTTGTTAATATTTTGTCTAGATGGCGCATGTGGAGCACTGTCATGCGTTCATTGTCTAGATGGCGCATGTGGAGCACTGTCATGCGTTCATTGTCTAGATGGCGCATGTGGAGCACTGTCATGCGTTCATTGTCTGGATGGTGTATGTGGAACACTGTCATGCGTTCATTGTCTAGATGGCGCATGTGGAGCACTGTCATGCGTTCATTGTCTAGATGGCGCATGTGGAGCACTGTCATGCGTTCATTGTCTGGATGGCGCATGTGGACACTGTCATGCGTTCATTGTCTAGGGTGGTGATGTGGAACACTGTCATGCGTTCATTGTCTAGATGGTGCATGTGGAGCACTGTCATGCGTTCATTGTCTGGATGGCTGCATGTGGAGCACTGTCATGCGTTCATTGTCTGATGGTGCATGTGGAGCACTGTCATGCGTTCATTGTCTGGATGGTGCATGTGGAGTACTGTCATGCGTTGTCTGATGGCGCATGTGGAGCACTGTCATGCGTTCATTGTCTGGATGGTGCATGTGGAGCACTGTCATGCGTTCATTGTCTGGATGTAGCATGTGGAGCACTGTCATGCGTTCATTGTCTGGATGGGTATGTGGAACACTGTCTGCGTTCATTGTCTGGATGGCGCATGTGGAACACTGTCATGCGTTCATTGTCTGAAATGGCGCATGTGGAGCACTGTCATGCGTTCATTGTCTGGATGGCGCATGTGGAACACTGTCATGCGTTCATTGTCTGGATGGGCATGAGGAACACTGTCATGCGTTCATTGTCTAAATGGCGCATGTGAACACTGTCATGCGTTCATTGTCTGGATGGTGCATGGGGAAAGCACTGTCATGCGTTCATTGTCTAATGGCGCATGTGGAGCACTGTCATGCGTTCATTGTCTGATGGTGCATGTGGAACACTGTCATGCGTTCATTGTCTGGATGGTGTATGTGGAGCAGTCATGCGTTCATTGTCTGATGGTGCATGTGGACACTGTCATGCGTTCATTGTCTGGATGGTGCATGTGGAGCACTGTCATGCGTTCATTGTCTGGATGGTGCATGTGGAACAGTCATGCGTTCATTGTCTAGATGGTGCATGTGGAACACTGTCATGCGTTCATTGTCTAGATGGTGCATGTGGAACACTGTCATGCGTTCATTGTCTAGATGGTGCATGTGGAGCACTGTCATGCGTTCATTGTCTGGATGGTGCATGTGGAGCACTGTCATGCGTTCATTGTCTGGATGGTGCATGTGGAGCACTGTCATGCGTTCATTGTCTGGATGGCGCATGTGGAGCACTGTCATGCGTTCATTGTCTGGATGGTGCATGTGGAGCACTGTCATGCGTTCATTGTCTGGATGGTGCATGTGGAACACTGTCATGCGTTCATTGTCTGGATGGTGCATGTGGAGCACTGTCATGCGTTCATTGTCTGGATGGTGCATGTGGAGCACTGTCATGCGTTCATTGTCTGGATGGTGCATGTGGAGCACTGTCATGCGTTCATTGTCTGGATGGTGCATGTGGAGCACTGTCATGCGTTCATTGTCTGGATGGTGCATGTGGAACTGTCATGCGTTCATTGTCTGGATGGCGCATGTGGAGCACTGTCATGCGTTCATTGTCTGGATGGTGCATGTGGAAGCACTGTCATGCGTTCATTGTCTGGATGGCGCATGTGGAGCACTGTCATGCGTTCATTGTCTGGATGGTGCATGTGGAACACTGTCATGCGTTCATTGTCTGGATGGTGCATGTGGAGCACTGTCATGCGTTCATTGTCTGGATGGCGCATGTGGAACACTGTCATGCAGTTCATTGTCTGAAATGGTGCATGTGGAACACTGTCATGCGTTCATTGTCTGGATGGGCATGTGGAAGCACTGTCATGCGTTCATTGTCTGGATGGTGCATGTGGAACACTGTCATGCGTTCATTGTCTGGATGGTGCATGTGGAGCACTGTCATGCGTTCATTGTCTGGATGGTGCATGTGGAACACTGTCATGCGTTCATTGTCTGGATGGTGCATGTGGAACACTGTCATGCGTTCATTGTCTGGATGGTGCATGTGGAACACTGTCATGCGTTCATTGTCTGGATGGTGCATGTGGAACACTGTCATGCGTTCATTGTCTAAATGGCGCATGTGGAACACTGTCATATTCCATTCTCCTTCCTTCATATTCTCCGTCATCATCTCCTCAACTACCTCCTCCTCCTCCTCCAAATTCCTCAGTGTTGGAGTATGGCACCCTGGCCCTCGATCTAGGGCGGGTGTCAGCCTCAAGACATGCCGTGGAGTGGAGTGCCACTTGAAGACGATACAGCTGGCTCTCCACATGACACCAAGTGTCGGGGCAACGAGTTTCATAAGGCACATAAATAACCTAACACTTGTGTCGGCACCTACTGATGGCACAACAGATGGCACAATAATAATAATAATAATAATAATAATAATAATAATAATAATAATAATAATAATAATAATTTCTACAGGTACATGTACAACTTATACAGACCATAGCTGACATCAATGCCATACTATATAGAAAGTCCCCTGTTATGCAGAGCATTTCGGGCAAATTAGGTTAATTTTGTCCCAGGATGCGACCACACCAGTCGACTAACACCCAGGTACCTACTTACTGCTGGGTGAATAGGGACAGCAGGTGTCTTAAGGAAACACGTTCTAATGTTTCCACCCGTACCGGGGATTGAACCACGGACCTCAATGTGAGAGATGGGTGCGCTAGTAACCGCGCTACGGGTCACCATACATGGCAACATTTAACATAGTCCTCACCGATTTGCTGCTGGCAAGAGTTTAATCAGGTTTGATACAAGGGGAGAGTAGCTCCAGTTCCTCGAATCAAAAGTCATTTCGTAGCATCAAGGAATCCCTTCTTGAAGGAATGTACACAAAGAAATTATTCGATAAACACACAAGGTTCGAAAGAGTTTTTTCCACAATCTTATATGTGTAATGTGATGTGAGGACAGTTTCAAGCGGCCATTATCTGAAGACCTGAAGACCATTTCGGGGGTCACTGACTCCGCGGCTCGGTCCCAGACCGGTTCTCCTTGAGGATAGACTGATCAACCAGACTGCTGATGCTAGAGCCAGTCTGACGTATGCACCACAGTCTGGCTGATCAGGAACTAACAGCCAGGGGGTCTGTTGGTAATTCTCTTTATATATGAAGGGAAGGTGTTTAATAGTCTTGGTCTCTTGACACTTTTGAGTTTAGTGCACTCACTACAGACCTGCTTTTTTTTAGAGGTATTTTGCACCTGTCAAGCCTCTTCCTCTCGTAGAATTAACTTGGGTGTGCACGTTTGGGATCGATCCCACTACAACTTTTCAGGTGTAAATTTTGATGTATCGTTGTCACCTACGTTACAAGAAGTACAGTTAAAGGGACTAAAAGGGTTCTTGATAATTTTGTGCTGAACTTAGATAATAATGAGCAGCGAAGGTTGATCTGCACATTCTCCAGATGAGGAATACCGCCTCTGTCATGTACAACATGTTAGTACAAGGTCACTATCAGCTAGCTCACACTCTAAAAGAGATTTCTCAAATTTTCCTCCATCCTTAACCCCCTCGGCTTGATGTATTAACCCCCTCGGCTTGATGTATTTTCCCCTTACTTCCATACAAAAACAAATTTATCGCCATCGTAAAGGACAGAAAAACAAGGTCAGAAAAAAATAAATTATTCGAGTTTTGGACAAAAATAGCACACAAATATTTACCCTTTGTCATGTAATTTTTGACCCCCAAGGGGTAAATTTACCCCTGGTTGAGAATCACTGCTCTAAAACCACCACCAACCTGTCCTCACCTCAACCTATACTGACAAGCAGCAAGGTTCAACATTCACCTCAGTGTTCAATAACAACCACATGGATACAAACTCAGAAGATTGACTGACCTGTATATTTCGACCTCTTCAGCTGATCTGCTGAAGAGGATCCCAGAAGGGGGTCGAAATATCCAGATCAATCAATCTTCCGAGTTTCTGTCTCCAATAATGAACACTGATAAGTCTTCATTACACTGTAATCACTGACCTCAGTGTAGCCCCAGCAAGGATCAATAAACATAATTAGTCAAACAGGATCAGTTCATTTACTCTCTCTAACCTGATTCACAAACTTCTATATACGCTTTCATCACACCACCTTCATATTATCGTTCGTTGTCTGCTAGATAAGACCGTCTGCGAAGATTGGATGGGAAAAAATGCGATAACTAATAAAAGAATTACGTCATATGGAGGAGATAAACCTCTGTACAGAGTGGGTAATTACCGCTGATATATTAATATTAATGAAGCCAGACTGCAAGTATTGGGATAATGCGGGTTGCGCTCTCAACCCACGTTCGCTTAAACCACTTACACCACCTGCCACTTTAATTTATTGCCACTCACTCAAATCGCACACTTGTAACTGCCTTTATAAATATATCAAATTATTGTAGGCTTTAGAGTCACTGTCATTTATTATTTTTGAAGGGTGCTGCAGGGGCTATGACCCCCTCCATAGCAGACTACAGGTAGACTACAAGGTGAAGGTAGACTACAAGGTGAAGGTAGACTACAAGGTGAAGGTAGACTACAAGGTGAAGGTAGACTACAAGGTGAAGGTAGACTACAAGGTGAAGGTAGACTACTAGGTGAAGATAGACTACAAGGTGAAGGTAGACTACTAGGTGAAGGTAGACTACAAGGTGAAGGTAGACTACAAGGTGAAGGTAGACTACAAGGTGAAGGTAGACTACAAGGTGAAGGTAGACTACAAGGTGAAGGTAGACTACAAGGTGAAGGTAGACTACAAGGTGAAGGTAGACTACAAAGTGAAGGTAGACTACAAGGTGAAGGTAGACTACTAGGTGAAGGTAGACTACAAGGTGAAGGTAGACTACAAGGTGAAGGTAGACTACAAGGTGAAGGTAGACTACAAGGTGAAGGTAGACTACAAGGTGAAGGTAGACTACAAGGTGAAGGTAGACTACAAGGTGAAGGTAGACTACTAGGTGAAGGTAGACTACAAGGTGAAGGTAGACTACAAGGTGAAGGTAGACTACAAGGTGAAGGTAGACTACAAGGTGAAGGTAGACTACAAGGTGAAGGTAGACTACAAGGTGAAGGTAGACTACAAGGTGAAGGTAGACTACAGTGAAGGTGACGTGGGGAGACTACAAGGTGAAGGTAGACTACAAGGTGAAGGTAGACTACAAGGTGAAGGTAGACTACAAGGTGACTGTAGACTACAAGGTGAAGGTAGACTACAAGGTGAAGGTAGACTACAAGGTGACTGTAGACTACAAGGTGAAGGTAGACTACAAGGTGAAGGTAGACTACAAGGTGAAGGTAGACTACAAGGTGACTGTAGACTACAAGGTGAAGGTAGACTACAAGGTGAAGGTAGACTACAAGGTGAAGGTAGACTACAAGGTGAAGGTAGACTACAAGGTGACTGTAGACTACAAGGTGAAGGTAGACTACAAGGTGAAGGTAGACTACAAGGTGAAGGTAGACTACAAGACTGTAGACTACAAGGTGAAGGTAGACTACAAGGTGAAGGTAGACTACAAGGTGAAGGTAGACTACAAGGTGAAGGTAGACTACAAGGTGAAGGTAGACTACAAGGTGAAGGTAGACTACAAGGTGTCAATAAATGGTTTAGAAAACCGACAAGTTGATAAATGACACTTGTACAACATATGGGTATCTTCATCCTGGAAACGTTTCGCCCCAAAGTGACTTCTTCAGTCCAGTGCTGAGAAAGGTGGAAGACGAGGAGTAGTTTGAGGTAATCAGTCCCTCAAACACATCAACTCCAGGCTGAGGGACTGACTACCTCAAACTCTTCAAGTTGCACCTTTCTCTGCACTGGACTGAAGAAGCCAGTGGCTGGAGAAACGTTTCCAGAATAAAGATACCTAGACTATTAAGGTTATATGGTAAAAGTAGACTACAGGCTACAAGTAGACCCATCATACCTGTGTAGCTGCACCGCCACCACCCACACGCCAGTCATGTCACTATCATGTCAACATACCTGGCAAAGGAGAAAAAATCTATATGAATACAACAAAGAAATTCAATTAGCTACGATGAACGAGTCACAATTTCGTGATCGTTCGCAACCCACCCACACTCCGGATAGGAAACTTTAGACAACGTTTCGAGCACTCCTGAACCATTATAAAGACACTTGATAATGGTATGATTATTAATAGTAGTAGTAGTATTAAAAGGAAGTGGTAAACTTACCCGGGATAATGGTATGAACTTTGAGAGGTTCTGAGAGTCTTCGTCTTCCCCTGTAGAGGAAGCATCTCTCCCTTTCTAACATGTATCTTATCTATTTTAGTTAATGGTACAAGTCTAGAGTATACTTCCATTGTTGAAAATGGTATAAAATAAGACAAGTTGAAGATTAAGACACATGTGCAACAGCTGGTGTATTATCAATAAACAGACCCAACTGTTGTACATGCGTCTTAATCTATACTTCTAGTATTACTGAGCTCATTCTATCTTAAGATTATTTCAGTAAGGTCATGGTTTATATAATCTCAGTTAATATTTTTTATTGCTGAAGTTGAATTTGATAAATATAATGTCATGGGTGGTTATATTTCGCTGCTGAGGACGAGTGTGCATGGAGGTCTGAACTTCAATTACCTTGTGATCAGTTTACTGTCCTCAGTATCGTTATGTTCCGTACCAGAGCCTCATTATTTGTGAATATAAGGTCAAGTGTATTGTCTAGTCTGGTTGGGTTCACTATCTGTTTGCTTAAGGCAAGTTTATCACAGTAGTAAGTTTAAAACTAAACTGGTTCCTGGGGTTTTCTCTTATTACAGCATCTGCCACAGTCTTCCAAGAGGATATTTGGGAATTGGTTTGAAAATATTTAAGACAGTATCTGATTTTCAATAGCTGGTCTTCAAACTGCTGGCAAGATGTACCTGCTAGGTAGATGGACACAGGTGCAACTAATGTGGCATTTAATTGTGGCAACGTTTCGCTCTCCTAGAGCTTTGTCAGTGCATTGGACTGAAGAAACCACTGTGTGGGTGTGTCTCCATTATCAACATGTCGGTTTTTCTTAACCTTTTATTCACACATGTTGTTGTTGTTGCTTGGGTCAAGACTTTACATGCCAACGCAAATGTTATATAATTGAGTTTTGCGGGAGTATTTTTTAACATCAATATCTGTGGCTCCGACGAGGCAACATGGCACCAGAGTGACACAATATTCTTGCAATTTTTTGCCATATCTCTTCGCTTCCTGGCACTAAGAAGTTCGTGAGGTGTGAATGGTGGTGAACATCAATAAGGAGGAACACTGCTGCAGGCCTACTGGCACATACTAGGCTAGTTCTTCTTCTATATCCAGAGAAAATATTTCTCCACGAGAGGCTTAACTGAACCCCCAGGTTTCTTTCAAGTGAAGCGGAAGCTGTGTCTGGTACACACACCAACATTGATCGGTCAGCTTTGCTCTCATCTCCTGGCTAGTGTCACACTGACTTCTGTATACCGGCTCCGGCAGCCTCCCCACACGGTCCAGCTACTACACCTGCTGTCCCTTCCCGTAGCATTGTCTTCATGCCAGACCTGGTCAGGGCCCGGACCGCGGGGGCGTTGACCCCTCAAACACCCTCCAGGTATATATAACACATTTTAGGACAAAAGGGTTTACAGGAGGTAGAACGAAGAGAGTCTACTTCAGAGGTCCCGACAATATTTTGGTGGTTAAATCTGTATCTCATTTGCTCGTGCAGACATTCTGTCTTTGCAAATACCCAAAACACAGACATCAATTTCCACGTGGCTATGATTGATGGGTCTTGTATTGCCAAATGATTCAACTGGTTCTGGACTAAACATAAAGAAGGAGCACTGCAGCAGGCCTACTGGCCCATGCTAGACAAGACCAAGTCACATACTGGCCTATGCTAGTCAGGTCCGAGTCGCATCCAATTAAGAAGGATGGATAAACCATACCACGGATGGGGTTCGAACCCGCGGTCAGAGAGTCTCAAAACTCCAGACCGTCGCGCAAGCCACTGGGCCAGGTAGCTTCAATGGTGTAGAAATATACCTAGTTAGATGAATCTTATTGAAGCTAGCTGGCCCAGTGGCTTACGCGACGGTCTGGAGTTTTGAGACTGTGACCGCGGGTTCGAACCCCACCCATGGTATGGTTTGTTTGCAATCGTATCATTACAATTTCGTGAGTCAAGGATGGATATCCACCAAGTTGTACTAGAACTGGAGACAGTGATGACTGGAGTGCTCTCCTCGTGTACTTCTTGTACATAATACAATTCTTCGTGTGTTTCTTATCAAATTCCTGATGGACTCTTGAGTGGTACTGTGCGTAACTCTCCTGCGTACGTTCACACACTTCCTTCTTCGTCTCAGTGACTTTCCTGTCACGATCATCATGCAAAGTCTTTTAAACTTGTCTTTAATTGCATAAGCAGTAAATAGTGTTTTACAGGCTAGGGTAGACAGGTGTGGAGTGGGGGGTAGCAGGTGTGGGAGTAAGGGGAGACAGGTGTGGAGGAAGTGAAGACAGATGTGGTGGTGGAGAAAGGGGGGAGGGGTAACTCCACTCAACATAAGGTTAAGTCTCAGTTGTGGCTTAATCTGCGGTCCTGTAGTGGAGAGTGACGTCAGTGGGTAGGGGGCAGTGGGGGTTGTAAGGTGTAAGTGACATCAGAGGGAGGGGGTCGGGGGCAGTGGGGGTTGTAAGGTGTAAGTGACATCAGAGGGAGGGGGTCGGGGGCAGTGGGGGTTGTAAGGTGTAAGTGACATCAGAGGGAGGGGGTCGGGGGCAGTGGGGGTTGTAAGGTGTAAGTGACATCAGAGGGAGAGAAGGATCACGTCACTACTCCCACGCCCTCCCTCCCACGCCTCGTAGATAACAAACTACAAACACTCACACTTACTAACACATCCCCGCTCCACAAAGGTGACAGTGAAACAATCACTAACAACTACATCGACTGATAGCACTGACGTCACACTGTAAACAACTCTGACAACGTGTTCAGCACAAGATCGTTAACCACATGGACTCTCAAGAGACATTACAACCCATGACAACACGGGTTTACACCAAGTCGCTCCTGACTCACTACTGCGTCATTACATGCTCTTGCAAGTACTTACTCCACACAGATTTTGGAATGCTAAACAAATCGCAAACGGGCGAAATTATTTACAAACATTACCTCTCACTCCACAGCAGGATTCGAACCTGTACAAACGTATCCAGAGCTGATGAAACGACGTTCATGTCAACAGACTTCTAGCAGTCTTCAAGAGGTAATATGAAGGTTCTCTGAACATTGTGCCCTGTCTTACAAACACTAACAATGGTACTATTTTTTTTTTACTTTGCTAAAATTATTTACAATTATTTACAATTATTTCTTCACCTGGAAACGGTTTCGGGAGTCAAGGATCCCACGGCCCAGGTCCCAAGACCAGGACTCCCAGGTCCCAAGACCAGGCCTTCCAGGTCCCAAGACCAGGCCTTCCAGGTCCCAACCCCAGGCCTCCCAGGTCCCAACCCCAGGCCTCCCAGGTCCCAAGACCAGGTCTCCCAGGTCCCAAGAGCAGGCCTCCCAGGTTCCAAGACTAGGCCTCCCAGGTCCCAAGAGCAGGCCTCCCAGGTTCCAAGAGCAGGCCTCCCAGGTCCCAAGAGCAGGCCTCCCAGGTCCCAGAGCAGGCCTCCCAGGTCCCAGACCAGGACTCCCAGGTCCCAAGACCAGGACTCCCAGGTCCCAAGACCAGGACTCCCAGGTCCCAAGACCAGGACTCTCAGGTCCCAAGACCAGGCCTCCCAGGTCCCAATACCAGGACTCCCAGGTCCCAATACCAGGACTCCCAGGTCCCAATACCAGGACTCCCAGGTCCCAAGACCAGGCCTCCCAGGTCCCAGACCAGGCCTCCCAGGTCCCAGACCAGGCCTCCCAGGTCCCAGACCAGGCCTCCCAGGTCCCAGACCAGGCCTCCCAGTGGATGGCCTCATCAAGCAGGCTACTTCAATATCTGTTTCCCCACTATACCTCTTGGCCTCATGTTATGAGGTATTACGACATGATCACATCCATCAAGTGCCTTTGTAAACTCTGTAAATCACACGTGAGTGCCAGTCAATGAGGAGAGTAAACCTTCAAGCTGATGTAAACCAGGGCTCCCGGATGATGTAAACCAGGGCTCCCGGATGATGTAAACCAGGGCTTCCGGATGATGCAAACCAGGGCTTCCGGATGATGTAAACCAGGGCTTCCGGATGATGTAAACCAGGGCTTCCGGTGGGCCACAAAAGCAAAATATGTTCAACAAAGATAAACTTTAACTGCGGTTTGGAAAAAAAATGAAGAAACAAGAAATGGAATATAAAACAACAGTGGAAAATGATAGAATGCATATTTAGAACGTTCAAAACAACAGTATTACTATCACAACTGCATGGAAAATAAACTAGAACCTTCAAAACAACAGTATTACTATCACAACTGCATGGAAAATAAACTAGAACCTTCAAAACAACAGTATTACTATCACAACTGCATGGAAAATATGTTCGAACCTTCAAAACAACAGTATTATTATCACAACTGCATGGAAAATAAACTGGAACCGTTAAAACAACAGTATTACTATCACAACTGCATGGAAAAAAAACTGGAACCGTTAAAACAACAGTATTATTATCACAACTGCATGGAAAATAAACTGGAACCGTTAAAACAACAGTATTACTATCACAACTGCATGGAAAATAAACTAGAACCTTCAAAACAACAGTATTACTATCACAACTGCATGGAAAATAAACTAGCACCTTCAAAACAACAGTATTACTATCACAACTGCATGGAAAATAAACTAGAACCTTCAAAACAACAGTATTACTATCACAACTGCATGGAAAATAAACTAGAACCTTCAAAACAACAGTATTACTATCACAACTGCATGGAAAATAAACTAGAACCTTCAAAACAACAGTATTACTATCACAACTGCATGGAAAATAAACTAGAACCTTCAAAACAACAGTATTACTATCACAACTGCATGGAAAATGATAGGCTGGATACTTGGAAGCTTGAAACTGAGAGATGCAAAGCCAGTGATTGCAATCTCTAATTCTCTCTAGACTGGAATACTGCTATACAATAACGGCACCTTTTAAGGCAGGCCAAGCTGCCGGTGTGGCCAATGTACAGAGGACCTTAAGTAAGTAAGTTTATTCAGGTATACACAAGTACAATTACATAGATTATACACAGCAGCATATGTGTAGAGAACCCAGGATAACTCAAAAAGTCAAAGTGACTTATTTCCATTGGGGTCCTCTTAATACCTTATTATTATACTATAAAGGCGATATTTTATTATTATACTATAAAGGCGATATTTTATTATTATACTATAAAGGAGATATTTTATTATTATACTATAAAGGAGATATTTTATTATTATACTATAAAGGAGATATTTTATTATTATACTATAAAGGAGATATTTTATTATTATACTATAAAGGAGATATTTTATTATTATACTATAAAGGAGATATACTAGGAATAAGGTAAAATTAGTTATTTATATTTTCATGTGTGTTAGCTAAAAAAAAAAATCAATTCTCCTCCCTTTCTGTCGCTACATTCATTAGGTACCTTTTGGCTCTCTTCTTGAACTGGCTCATGCTGTGACTGGCTTTGACATGTGCAGGCAGTCTGTTCCATTCCTCTATTGCTGTACAATAGAAGGTGTTTGAAGCCTGGCCACTGACTGTGGGAACTACAAAGTTGTGCTCTCTCCCCCTAGTACTATGACTGCTATGGTTCCCAGCCTTGACAAAATTGGCAGCAAGATATTCTGGACACTGTTTGTGAGCAATTTTATAAACTTTATTTAACTTAAGTTGTTTTACTCTATCTTCAACATTCAGCATATCCAATTGTTGTAATTCATCCTGGCCTACATGTTCTCTTGGTCCCAGGTCCAGGATGAATCTTACCATTTTGTTCTGTGTGATTTGCAGTTTATCTTTCAGTTTTTTTGTCAAGGCAGAGTACCATGAAGAGCAAGCGTAGTCCATATGACATTGTATAAGGGCTAGACATAGGGTCCTGCGAGCCTCGGTAGGTAGACACTGTGCTTGTCTGTAGAGGAACTTCAGTCTGGCATTCACTTTCTTTACTACACTGTTCCCTATCAATTCTCCTGACATGCATGGGTCAAAGGGGATTCTCAGATATTTTTCTGAGGAAACTGAAGTGATGGATTCCCCATTACACCGGCCATTAAAATTATTTACCCTTCTCAGTTTATATTTCGTGCCAAAGAGTATGGCTTCTGTTTTCCCGAGGTGTAACGATAGTTTGTTGTCTACTAACCATTTGCTGCAGGACTCCAGTTCCAGTGTTAATACATTAGCTATATCTTGTGGGTCTTTACCTGACACTAACAGAGCACTGTCATCCGCATACAGTAGGAGTTTGCACTTGACACTGATGGGGATATCATTTACATAACACAGGAATAATAAAGGACCCAGAATACTACCTTGGGGAACCCCACATGCTATCGGCAGTGGTTCTGATTCTGTTTTGTTGATTTTGACAATTTGTTTCCTGTTGCTAAGATAGGACTTAAACTAGTCTGTGGAACCTATGCCGATAGCTTGAAGTTTCTTACATAATATATTGTGGTTGACAGTATCGAAGGCCTTTTGCAAGTCTAAAGTTACCATTCCTATGAGGTTCCCTATAGACATTTCAGTTCTCATGTAATCCATCAGATTAATTAGGGAGGTGTCGGTTGAGTAAGATCTCCTAAAGCCTTTGATATACCTTTGATATACCTTTGAAGAGTTTCGAGAGTATCTACTCTCTGAGCCCGGCCATGGGCCAGGCTCGTCTGGTGCTTGCCTGGTCAACCAGGCTGTTGCTGCTGGAGGCCCGCTGCCCCACATATCCATCACAGCCTGGTTGATCTGGCACCTGGTGAAGATATTTGTCCAGTTTCCTCTTGAAGGCTTCTACACTGGTTCCAGCCGTGTTTCGGATATCTTCTGGTAAGATGTTGAATAGTCTGGGACCCCGGATGTTAATACAGTGCTCCCGTATTGTCCCCACCGCACCCCTGCTCCTCACTGGGTTTATTTTACACTTTCTCCCATATCTCTCACTCCAGTATGTTGTTATGGCAGTGTGCAGATTTGGGACCAGGCCCTCAAGTACTTTCCATGTATATATTATCATGTATCTCTCTCTCCTCCGCTCCAATGAGTACATGTTCCTTGAGTGGTGGACCTGACTTAACTCAGTGGTGGACCTGACTTAACTCAGTGAAGACGTGTCTTGTGTGCTCTCTGTCAATCTGAAGAAGATGTCCTCTCTTGAGCTACTCTACCAGCAGCTGAAGGAAGAACTGAGGGTAGCTAAGCTTGAGATACAGCGACTGACTGAGGAAAACAAGAGGATTCGTAGTAATCCTCCTGTTGAGAATCCTCAAGCCAGGAAAGGAACCTGGACAGTGGCTAAAACGCATGGGACAAAGTTAAGGCTCAAGAGGACGGGTGGAGAGGTAGAAACAACGAAGACCCAGGAGAATGTTGTGGAAACATCGAACCCATTCTCCGTGCTACCCGATGAATGTGAGTCGACTTCTGGGAGCGTCACGACGAAAGACACAAAGGAAGGTAAAACATTGTTGTTGTTGGGGACAGTCAGGTTAGGTACATGGATAGGGCTTTCTGTTTGATTGATAGGAGTAGGAGACAGAGGGTTTGCTTTCCTGGGGCTGGGATGGAGGATATTGTTAGCCGTCTGGACGACATCATGAGAGGTAATGGGAGCAATCCTATTATCTGTCTCAGTGCTGGAGGCAACGATGTTGGCAGACGTAGGAGTGAGGACCTGACTAGCAGGTTTAGGTCAGCAATAGACATAATTAGGAAGAAGGGTGGGAACCCTGTCATATGTGGTATTTTGCCAAGGAGAGGAGTTGGAAATGAATGGCTGTCCAGGGCAATTGGTGTCAATTGCTGGCTGGACAAATACTGTAAGGAAAATTCAGTAACATTCATTGACAAATGGGACCTCTTCTAAGGCAGAAATGACATGTATGCCAGGGATGGGGTTCACTTATCCAGGTCTGGGGTGGGGGCACTGGCAACTGCAGTGGAGGGGGCTGTTAGGGCTTTAAACTAGAAATAGTTAGTGGTATGGGTTTTGGGGGAAACAGAGAAGTCCCAGTGTAGTAATATTATAGTTGTAGGAGAACTAGTAATAGGCAGAATAAGGTGGATAGTGGAAAGCTAGTGACACTAGATGACAAGGACAGTAATAGGTATAGTGGAAAAACAGAGATGAGCAGGAAGGGTAAAGAGAAAGGAGGGTCTCTAAATATATTACACCAATAGTCGTATGCTAGGAATAAGATGGACGAGTTGAGATTAGTTGCAAGTACGGGTAATATTGATTTTTTTGCAATAACTGAGACATGGTTTAATATGAAAAATTGGGACTTGCCTGCCGAATTCACATTCAGGGTTTTAATTTTTCCCAAGTAGACAGAAGTATCGGGAAAGGGGGGGGTGGCACTCTATATCCGTGATCATTTAAATTGTTGCATAAAAACGGGTATAAAGTCTGAATTAACACATACAGAGTCTGTCTGGATAGAATTTTCTGAGGGGTGTGAAAATTGATTTTAGGCGTGATTTACTCCTCCAAACTTAGATAGGGAAAAAGGGGAGACTACTTTGGGAGGAAATTGTTAAGGCCACAAGACACGATAACGTAGTAATTTAGGGGACTTTAACTTTAGTCAGATTGATTGGAATTTCATGACAGGGAATTTAGAATCTAACGACTTTTTAGAAGTAGTTCAGGATTGCTTCTTGAAGCAGTTTGTAACAGAACCTACAAGGAAATAACCTACTTGACTTGGTTCTGGCAAGCAAGGAAACCCTTGTTAATAATTTAGAAATTACAGAGGAACTCGGCTCAAGCGACCACAAGTCAATTACCTTTAGCATTGAATGGATGTATGATAGTAGGGAAAATTTCAGTAATGGTCCCAGATTTTCGCTAGCAGATTATAATGGACTTAGAGAACACTTATCAACTGTGGACTGGGGTGAAGAAGAGGGTATCAATATGACAGTTTTCTTAACACTATACAGGCTGCCCAAAGAACATTTATCCCGTATAAAGAAATTAGATCAAGTAGAAATGACCCAAAATGGATGAATAATAGGCTCAAATATCTTTTAGGGCAGAAGAAAGGAATTTATAGGCGCATAAAAGAGGTGAGGGTCATCTTATAAATCAGTATACTGACATTAAGAGGGACGTTAAAAGGGAATAAAAAATCTAAACGGGACTATGAAATTAAAGTTGCTAGGGATTCAAAAACTAACCCAAAAGTTTTTTCCAGGTTTATAGAACAAAGTTAGGGATAAGATAGGTCCCCTTAAAAATAACTTTGGGCATCTTACTGACAAGGAGAATTATATGTGCTCTATTTTTAATAATTATTTTCTCTCGGTTTTCACACAGGAAGACTTTAAATAATATCCCAGTAATTAATTTTTACAGAGGCCCAGAAGAAGATAAATTATGTAATATCACAGTCACTAGCGAAATGATTATAAACAGCTGGACCGACTGAAACAAAATAAATCGCTGGGTCCTGATGAGCTTTTGCAAGGGTTCTTAGGAATGCAAATGGAACTCTGTGAACCAATATCTAACATTTTTAATTTATCTCTTCAAACAGGTGTAGTGTCTGATATGTGGAAGATGGCTAATGTAATTCCTATTTTTAAAGCAGGGGACAAGTCACTACCATCAAACTACCGCCCAATAAGCCTGACCTCAATTGTAGGCAAATTACTAGAGTCAATTATAGCTGATATTTTAGAAGCCATCTAGATAACCATAATTTGATTAATGATACCCAGCATGGATTCACGAGGGGCCGTTCCTGCCATTAATTTATTAACCTTCTTCAGTAAAGCTTTTGAGGCTGTTGATCACGATAAAGAATTCGATATTGTTTATTTAGACTTTAGTAAGGCTTTTGATAGAGTACCGCACCAGAGACTGTTAAAGAAAGTGGCAGCTCATGGCATTGGGGGAAAAGTGCTGTCATGGATCGAGTCATGGCTCACCAATAGGAAGCAGAGAGTGTGCATAAATGGGGTTAAATCCGAATGGGGACTTGTAACAAGTGGTGTTCCACAGGGATCAGTCTTAGGCTCATTGTTATTTATAATATATATCAATGACCTTGATGAGGGAATTACTAGTGATATGAGCAAATTCGCCGACGACACGAAGATAGGTAGGGATAATTGATTCAAACATAGATGTCATAGAACTTCAGGAAGATTTAGACAAACTTAATTCGTGGTCAGAAAAGGGCAGATGCAGTTCAATGTGATAAATGCAAGGTTCTGAAGCTCGGGAGTGTCCATAACCCAAGCACTTATAAGTTAAATAACGAGAACTTAGCCATACAGATTGCGAGAAGGACTTGGGGGTGATGGTAAGCAGCAACCTTAAACCAAGACAGCAATGCCTAACGATTAATAAGGCAAATAGATTACTGGATTTATATCAAGAAGTGTTAGCAACAGAAGTCCAGAGGTTATATTACAGCTTTATACATCATTAGTAAGGCCTCACTAGATTACGCAGCTCAGTTCTGGTCTCCATATTACAGAATGGACATAAATTCGTTAGAAAACATTCAGCGTAGAATGACTAAATTAATAATAGCATTAGAAATCTTCCTTACGAAGAAAGATTGAAGACCCTAAAATTACATTCACTTGTAAGACGTAGAATGAGGGAGACATGATCGAGGTATACAAGTGGAAAATGGGTATTAACAAAGGGAATATAAATAAGGTCTTGAGGATATCTCTCCAAGAGAGAACCGCAATAATGGATTCAAGTTAGATAAGTTTAGATTTAGAAAGGATATAGGAAAGTATTGGTTTGGAAATAGGGTAGTTGATGAGTGGAACAGTCTGCCTAGTAGGGTTATTGAAGCTAGGACCTTGGGTAGTTTCAAATTTTGGTTGGATAAATTCATGAGTGAGAGGGTTGGATTTGAGTGGGACTCGGCATGAGTGGGTAGAATTGTCAAAGCTTATTTCTTGGGTAGCATTGAAAATTGAGTTGAGCAAATATTCTGTTAGTGGGACGGATTGTGAAGGACTGCCTAGTATGG